>JAUMHM010000071.1:9808680-9819326 GCA_032362435.1 Melikaiella ostensackeni | reverse complement strand
TAAATCTAATGTCAACTGCAGCTTTTCAGCAGTACAAAAACTACACGTTATTTTGCCGAAAAAGCACCATATCTCTGTCAGGAACTAAAATTAAAAGCCAACTGCATCTCTTGTAATAATAATGAAGGATTTAGAACAACTTCTGCCAAAACTGAAGCTCTCCCTACAAATTCAACTTCAACTGCATCATCTGAAATAGCAATAGAGGGCCCAACCACAATTCTATCTGATAAAAAAGTTATAGCTCTGTCAGTAATTTAATAATGTTGATCGCAACTCCTGAAGTAGCAAAAAAAGCTGCTATAACAAGTCAGCCTAAAGAAACACCAGAGCCAACGATTAAAAATACAGCTTTTGCTACAATATCTGAGGCTGAAGAAGAAACCTTTCCATCTACATATAAAAATGCAGCATCAACTTCAGCTTCTGCTCAGACAGAAGCTGTAGATGCTGCAACATATCAGTTTAAAGAAAAAAATAGTATTCTCATCACCAATTCAAAATTTATTTTTTCTCTGCCGAAAGCAAACATTATAATTGAAGCAACCATTGAAAATTCAACATCAACAGCTAGTGATACATCAGTAACAAAAGATAATACAATACTTCAGCCTTTCGAAAAAGAAGTAGTTGCATCTACAACTAAAAATTTAACCGCAACTGAAGTATCTGGAACAGTAATATAAGGCTCCAAAACAACTTAATTCTAAGTGTCTTATTCTAAAAAGAAAATAATTTTGTCTCCAGCAAAGTCAACATTAAGTGCTGCTGCTATAGCCAAAACTGAAGCTCTACCAAAATATTTAGTTTCAACTGAACCAGCAATAGGAGGTAACAATTGGTATAACCATAATTCAGTTTGCTCAAAAAGGTCTAGCTCTGTTTACAGCTTAAAATATAATATGAATTGAAAAGCTGCTGTAATATTTTAGCCTGGAAAAAAACACTAGAACCCTCAATTAAAAACGTTTTTCCTGCTACAATAACTCAGATTGAAAAAAACTCCAGTCCCAATAACAGTTTAAAATTCATCGTTTGCTTGGTCTAAAGCAGAACCAACTATTGGAAATTCAACATCACCTACACCTCCTACTACAGAATTAGAAGCTGCTGCAATAAATATAACTGAAACAAGAAGAGGATATTCTTCACCTTCATTCCGAAAAAAGATTCCAACTCCATGATTACTTGAAAATCCAGTGCCAATTGCAACTCCTGCAATAGGAATAAATCTAATACAGTAAATTAACCTGTAGAAAAAACACTAACTCCATCAATAACCATAAAATATGTAACGTCAACTGCAGCTTCCTTAACAGTAATAGAAGGCTCTACAACTGAAACTCTACAGCTATACAACTCCCTCGAACTTAACTTGAGGAAATAGTTTTGTCTGCAGCAAAGTCTAAAAATTTAACATCATGTGCATCTTGTACAATCAAAATTCGAAGTCTATCAACAAATTCATTTAAAATTGGAGAAGTAATAGAAGGTGCCACCACAATTCAGCCTGACAAAAAAGTTTTAATAGCTCTATCAATAACTCAAAATGCAATGTTAATTGCAGTTTCTGCTGTAAAAAAGAAGCTCCCATAATATTTTAGTCTTGAGAAAAAATATTACTTAGACCCATCAACAACTGAAAATGCAGCTCTTGCAAAAGTAACATAGAATCTGCAGGAATGAAAGAAGCTGTTTCAACAACTCATCCTGAAGAAAGAACCGTAAAACTGCAACAACTTATCCTCTAACAATATTTTCCCTCTCATGTTTGAAGTCCCTACATTCATATTTTTCTATAGGTATCTATTTATCTTTCAGAAAGCATATTTTCTAGGATTATATCTTTCGAAAAAAGAAAGTCGGCAGCTAATAAAAATTTGTAAAAGGGCTAAACCAAGAACAAGATTGACACTAACGATGTAGTCAAATAGACAGACTGGAAGGCGCGTTCCAGTAGTTCTCGCTCTTGAAACTACTACTACTTTTACTAAAACTTCATAACAAACCTGTCAATATGATTCAGAATCATTTGATCGTTTGTTGACGCCAGGAATCTGGAGTAGACAAAAACCTCTATGTCCTTAGACAATAATAAACCTGAGTTAAATAATCCAGGAAAGTATTATGCAATTAATAAAAAAGCCTAACTTATTCAAAGCAGATATTAAACGTTCAGTACAAAAACATAATGAATCTTTGTCCATTATTGAAGGTATGAGTAATAAGCCAGAAATTAGAAGAAGTGAACGTTTACACAAACGTCCAAAGTTATCTCATAATGAGAACTTTGATGAAGAAATGTATGATTTAAACTCACTGCTCCTTTCTCTTAGTGCGGTAATAATAAACATTCCTACCTCTTATCATGAAATTCAGTCTAGAGGTGATATTGGTGAATGGGAGCAAGCAATAAAAGATAAACTGAAATCATTTCAAACTAATAGTACCTGGATACTCGTACCAAATCCCCAAAATAAGAACATGATTGGCTGTAATTGAGTATTTACGGTTAAAAATGATGAGCACGGTAATCCAGTGCGATGCAATGCAGCTCCTATAATAGTAACATAGAATCTGCAAGAATTAAAGAAGCTACTACAACAACTCATCCTGAAGAAAGAACCGTGAAACTGCAACATCGTGGCCTCTACGCTCTAACAATATTGTCCCCTTCATTTTTAAAATCCCTGCATCCATATTCTTCTATAGGTATCAATTTATCGTTCCGAAAACATATTTTGGAGGATTATAGCTTTTGAAGAAAGCAAGCCGGCAGTTTATCAGCAACTACAAAAGGGCTAAACCAAGAACAAGATTGACACTAACGATGTAGTCAAATAGGCCGGTTGGAAGGCGCGTTCCAGTAGTTCTCGTTCTTCAAACTCGTTCCTCCAACCACCTCCAACCGAACACCGATCACGCCGGGGGGTCGACTCTTTAACGACTCTCGTGCACAGCCAACGTCACGGCTGTTTACACCATAACTGTCGTGAAGTGTAAAGCGTGGGTGGCTCTCGCGGCCGTGATACACCCAACCTGCGATCAGCCTTTTTGATTCGCCGCGCCGTGCCGTGATTCTAGTTTCTGCGCGATGTTACGAAAATCTTGCAGGTGCGCTCGACTGTCGAACTCGTTCACTAAAGTGTCTGGAGAAAGCTTAACTTTCAGTCCGTTGAGATCAGATTCTGAGATAGCCTATCTGTCCTTAGCTAATCGGGAGAAATTAATTATCCAGTAAATTACAGTTTAGTGCTGTAAAGCGTTATAATATCGTCTGATCCCGGTGTATGATTACAACATTGATCTGATATTTTACTTAGTGAACACTTGAAGCACAGAAAACAATTCCCGGTCATTTCCAGGTTTTGTTCCGGGTTTCAAACTTTTTGCTGGATCTTTTAAAGTTTTTAAATTCAACTTTTCGATTGGGTTGGTAGATTTATTCAGTATATTTATTTTTCTTTGTCATGTTTACTTGTATCACAAGCGAAAGATAATGTGTTATACTGTACAAAGGACCCGCACAAAATGTATGGAAAAAGCCTTTCGGTTGTCTTATTATGCATTTTGATAAGCATCACCTGAAGCTATGATGATGATAGACTATGATTCCACGATAGACGTTTTTGCTTTAATATGTGTACACGTAATTAAAACTCGTTGAAACGGTTTCTCCGAATTTTTTTGTTGGTGGTCTGAGTTTACATTGGGATGTCTTCCTGGCAATTCTGTTGAGTTTTTTAATTTATAAAACCTCAAATCTTGGATTGCTAGATCCACATGGTACATCTACGTATGAATCTAAAATAAAATTGACAGGATTTTCATTTAAACCAATATAAACTAAGATAAAGTGTCACGTATTTTTATTATGTGTAAACTCCGGCCGTTGTTGAATTGGTCAGTATTTAGCAAACAAGTCAATATCAATGTAGACTTCTCAGTGCATACAGAAGTATTAAATTATGATGATAATTTTCGAAATTCTTGAATATCAAGACCTGAAAATAATATTTAAGCTCGAATATCTTCAGAACTTCTCCACGTTATCCACGTTAATTAAATATCCAAGGTCTTTAACTAAATTTTAATTGTACAGACATGGTATTTGCGAAAAAATATTAAATTTCAAAAATATGAAATGTAATTCTCTTACCTTATGATTTTCTTATCCAATTTGTAGGATAATTAATTCGCAGCGAGCGGTAGGAATTTCTTCGTAGTTAAGGATAAATTCATTGATCTTGCATAGACGTCAAAGGAAAGCGAGAATCAAGAGGTCGGGACGAATGAAACCGATAATGCAATAAAATGTGCAATAAAGTCCCATCGGCAGCCCCAACTCCTCTTCGACGCGATGGCGTCCCGCCACGAATTTTATTATATCTCAATTTGAAATAATTAACGGCCGCAATTACTAGGCGGATGGAAACGGTACACTGGTCATTAGCTTGCTTTCAATGGTAAAATGCGTTGGCTGAATTTTTTTCCAATATTTTATCCCTGTATTTATGTTGATAAAATTCACAAAAAAAATCTCATCTCTAAAGCAGTGAGGCGATTTTAAAAGTTGAAGAAACCATAAAATCGCAGGTTTATTGAAGAAGTTTCGATTGGAGAAGGCAAATGAGTGAAAAACTCATATTGATTCGTCAAAATGAGCGACGTTTCGTTGGCATGGGTTCGCCAACCTCATCAGGCGTTAACAGTTCACTGGTTAAAAAATAATTTTAACGCGTCTAAGATAAGAGCGATATGAAGAACACATTTTTGGTTCATTTGAGCTGACGACGCAAAGTCTACTGATTTCCAAAGAAACGTCGCTCATTTTTACGAATAAATATGAGTTTTCCACTCATTTACCTTCTCCAATCGAAACTTCTTCAATCTTCCACTAATTGCCTTTTCTTGAATGCAACTATGAGTGTATTCTTGTCACTGTTCGGAAAACGCTTCCTATGATTTTCCACCACCTGAAGAAGGAATTGTTTCTGTTCTTCCTTCAACGTCATGGACGTGTTGAAAGTTGTTGCAAGAGCAACCTCTCTTTCCGCACAATCATTTATGCATTTTAGAGCTTGAACAAGTTCCTTAGCTTCCTGATAAGAAATGAGGTTCTCCCAATCCTGAACGTCTTCTTTTAAGAAAGATGTGCGGATATTTAATACTTTTGACATGAAATGAGAAGCAGGCCCAATCAATGACTGCAATGATTTTTTTCTGACATCATCCTTTCCTTCATATTTGATAGGGCGACCGTATTTTTGATCACAGTATTTCTCCAGCTGTGAAACCATGTCACGTTTTGTCTCAGTAGGCACTAAGTCCGAAAAGACTGAGAGTTACCATTTCTTGACCCAAGTACCACAAGTGACGTTTAACTGCCTTCAATGCGGCTTCGGAAATAGGTGTAAAAGTATTCTTATAGGAAGTCAGTATTTTAATGAATAAGATATCATTCACAGGAGCATTGCAAACATTAGGACATTGAATTCATGGCTTAACGTAAAATAACGCTACAAATATTCCAAATTCCGCGCATTGCCTTCTCTTCCGTTGAGTGGAATGAAATTGACTTCCAAAAAGATTGATTTTTAGAACATATATCACTTTGCACATCCATCTTGCATGATGCATGATGATGTTGTGAACTTAGCTTTTTGTTCTAATTCGAAAACAAAATAATATTTGAAATGCAAAAAAGTACTTTTCAGATATAAAATCTCACTTTTTGGTTTTTAAATGAATATCTTGCGTTCAAAAAGACCAAAAGGTACTTTATTACAGGTCGATGAATTCGCCTAGAAATTCTCCATCCAAAGGAAGACTAAAATGCATTGATTAGAGTATGAAAAATCACATGATTGCCAACAGTTCCCATTAAGAATAATCTTCCTGAAAATCTAATTTCACCGTTGAATTCGTGGTGAAAATTTAAGAAAATGATCTCTTTGATAATTTTCGATAAATTCGAAAATGAAGTAGATATTAAACTTTAAAAGCTTTAAAACCGATGAGGGAGTACCAGGTACTGTTGGTTTCAGCTCAAATTTATACTACATCATTTTTTCTTCAAAAAGAACAAATATTTTCGAGAGCACCTTCCATTTTTTTAATTTTAGGCTTTTGCTATTATTTATAAACTACCCTAATATTTATACCTTTTTAAACAACTTTCTAGCTGGAAGTTTTTTGTTGCTCAAAATTCGCTTGACTCCCCATGAGCTTGAAGATATGAATGCACGATTTATGCAATGTCTCAGATAGATGCTTATAACTTTTGATTAAACAAAAATGTTCATTAGTTATTTACTCTTCAAATCGTAGAACATCATAGGTAATATTTCCATTGAATTTTATTAAGAAATTCCATGAATTGGCTGAATTACAGCAAGTTGAATTCAAAAAGGACGCTCAATTAAATTCCCTATCAGAATATGTATTTTAACATCAAAATTCGAAACTTTTTTGAAAAGCGTCTAGAGGCCAACGTTGCACAGGGGACCTTTTTTTCAATTTCTGTCTCAAAATCGTAGAACTTTAGTTCGGAATGACCTGGAAAGATACATTTTTTTGAATGAAGGTGAATCCTTTCAGAAAATAGGAAAATTATAGAGAAAGTGTCAACAAAATTTTGACTTTGAAAATCTATGTTGAAGTGAGCATTTTTGGCAAAAAAATCGTTTATTGAATTCCATGGATGCTTAGATTTTACATTTTATGACACATGCTTTTATATGGATTTTTGCATGCAGAATTCGTATCTCACATGTTAATTAAAATAGTTCGAAATCGAAAATGGCGAATCCAATATGGCGGACTACAATTGTAAAACGAAACCGATTTGACTAAAAATTGCTACTCGGGGGTTATTCGGGTGGCTGATTTCAAATTCAAAGTCAAAATTTCAAAACTTGAAATGGCGGTCCCAATGTGGCGGATCAATATTGTAAAAAGACACCGATTTGAATAAAAAGTGCCACTCGGGAATTTTTAGGGTCGCTGATTTCAAATGCAAAGGAGATATGTCAAAATTCAAAAAGGCGGATCAAAATTAAAAAAAAAAAAAAAGATTCAACTTAAAATTGCTACTCGGAGGTTCTTCGGCTTGCTGATTTTTAATCCGGAGTCGAATTTTCGAAATTAGAAATGATGAATCATATTTGGCAAACCAAAATTGTAAAAAAAAAACCGATTCGACTAAGAATTGCTACTCAGGGGTTCTTCGGGTCGCTAATTTCAATTTGAACAAAAATTTATCGTTCTAGGTCATTCTGATATAAATTTTAACGATTTTGGGACGAAATTTCAAAAAAAGCTCCACTGTGTGCCGTTCAGCTAGAAAAATTCATGGGCGGTTATAGAATCTTGTCCCTCAATTCCAAATTGTAAATTGTAAATTGTGAATTGTAAAATGTAAATTGTAAATTGTCTGTGACTGAAAATTTTCAAAGCTCTCAAATAGCTCAGCCTATTAGATGTGGCAAGGTTGACACATTGATAAATTATTTTCTCGTCACGAGAGACGTACTCTGCATGAACTGATATGGAAATTTCATTTTTATCTCTTTCTTTCAGGTGCTGCCGCCGCTTCACGAGTCTATGTGGATGCTTTGTCCAGGTTAGCTCGACAGGCGCAGCTGGGCACCTGGGGTGGTTCGCAAGATGTCGGTGAGTGAAGATTAATTATTCATTTCCTCTTGCTTTTCGCAGTTTTAAATCTTCCTCCTGGGAGGCCACGTTTTCGAGTCCCAAGCAATCGCAAGAAACCATGGCATTAAGGGGCTTCATTAACTAATTAGTTAAGTGCGAAAAAAACTCACATTAATTCACTTCTGTCGCGAATTTTCCGAAAATTTTATTTTAATTTTGAATTTTTTTCTTTCTCTGTATTCAAATTGAATTAACGACCGCATCTCGTATCTCGAAATGAGGAAATTCCAGAGGAAAATTAAAAACATTTCTTGTACGCTTAGGAGAATAGTCAATAATTAAAATGAAAAATTTTTGAAATCCTAGGAAGATAGGATTTTGAGCTTTTGACATTGATATAGTATATTGCATAACTAGGGGGAGAATCGTAGACAAATGCTGAAAACATGAACGAGCTGTAGAAATTTGCGAAGATCTCCTCCGATTTATACACGGCACATTTTTTAACACTCCTTATGATTTGGCCACTTTTTATGACTGTGCGTCGTTGTCTACAGGTATCCACCTTTAAAAGTACATGAATGTCACCAACACGATGTTTACACACTAAGCTGATTAAAAGTCATATTTTTTCTCTGACTTCACATTTCTACTCCCTAGGAAGTAGAAAGTACTTTCCACTCACACCGCTCTAGAAGCAAGCTTCTTGTCCCGCTCTACAAGCACGAAAATGGATTGTCTGAAGGTCCCAGTGTTTATAAAAAACGAAAAAAAGAACAAAAAATTAAGTTTTTGAAAAGTCAAAATTTTTTCACTGATTATGGCAGAATTTCATGCCGAAAATACCTGAAAAAAGTTTCACCCCTCTACCACATGTGGAACCCTTCCTTAATTCACCCCTAAAGTTTCAAAAATTCAGTCAAAATACACTTATTTCAATAGTCAAATTTTTTTTACAGATTATGGCAACATTTTTTGCCGAAAGTATCTGAAAAAAGTTTCAACGCTCTGGCACATGTTAAACCCTCCCTAACTTCATCCCGAAAGTTTTCAAAAATTCGGTAAGAATACACTAATTTGAAAAGTCAAAATTTTTCCACTGATTATGGCAAAATTTCATGCCGAAAGTACCTGAAAAAAGTTTTACCTCTCTACCACATGTGGAACCCTTCCTTAATTCGACCCTAGAGTTTCAAAAATTCAGTAAAAATACACTTATTTAAAAAGTCAAAATTTGTTCACTGATTATGACGAAATTTCATGCCGAAAGTACCTGAATAAAGTTTCATCGCTCTGGCACATGTTGAACCCTCCCTTAATTCATCCCTAAAGTTTCAAAAATTCGGTAAGAATACACTAATTTGAAAAGTCAAAATTTTTTCACTGATTATGGCAAAATTTCATGCTGAAAGTACCTGAAAAAAGTTTCACCTCTCTACCACATGTGGAACCCTTCATCAATTCACCCCTAAATTTTCAAAAATTCAGTAAAAATACACTTATTTAAAAAGTCAAAATTTGTTCACTGATTATGATGAAATTTCATGCCGAAAGTACCTGAATAAAGTTTCACCCTTCTATTGCATGTGGAACCCTTCCTTAATGCACCCCTAAAGTTTCAAAAATTCGGTAAAAATACACTAATTTCAATAGTCAAAAATTTTTCAGTGATTATGGCAAAGTTTCATGTAAAAACTACCAGAAAAAAGTTTCATCCCTCTAGCGTATGTGGAACCCTCCCTTAATCAACCCCTTCAGTTTAAAAAATTCAGTGAAAATACACTAATTAGAAAAGTCCAAGTTTTTTATTGATAATGGCAGGATTTCATGCCGAAAGAACCCCAAAAAAGTTTTATCATTCTAGCACATGTGCAACCCTCCCTTAATTCACCCCTAAAATTTCAAGAATTCAGTAAGAATACACTAATCTAAAAAGTCAAAATTTTTTCACTGAATATGGCAAAATTTCATGCCGAGAGTACCTGAAAAAAGTTTCATCGCTCTAGTTCATGTGAAACCCCCCCTTCAACCACCCCTAATGTTTCTGTAGAACAAAAAAAACAAAAAATAAAATTTTTGAAGAGTCGAAATGTTTTTACTGATTATGGCAGCAATTCATGCCGAAATGATCCTCAAGAAGTTTCATCCCTCCAGCGCATGTGGGACCCTCCTTTAATCCATCCTTAAAGTTGAAAGAATTCGGTAAAAATACACTAATTTGAAGTCGAAATTTTTTCACTGCTAATGGCAAAATTTCATACCAAAAGTATCTGAAAAATTCAATCGCTCTAGCGCATGTGGAACCCTTCCTTAATCCACCCCTGAAGTTTCCCAAAAACGAAAAAAACAGAAAATAAAATTTTTGAAAAGTCGAAATGTTTTCACTGATTATGGCAGAAATTCATGCCAAAATGCGCTAGAGGGATGTAACTTCTTTGAGGTCCTTTTAACATAAAGTTCTGCCATAATCAGTGAAAAAATTTCGACTTTTCTAATTAGTGTATTTTTAATGAATTTTTGAAGCTTTAGGTATGAAATAAGTGAGGGTTCCACATGTATTGGAGGGATGACATTTTTTGAGGATTATTTTGGCATGAATTGCTGCCATAATCAGTAAAAATATTTCGACTTTTCGAAAATTTTCTTTCTAGTTTTTTTCCTCTTTGGGAAATATTTGGCGTTGATTTTGGGAGGGTTCTACATGCGTTAGAATAATGAAACTTTTTTCAGGTGCTTTCGGCATAAAATTTGCCATAATCAGTGAAAAAATTTTGACTTTTTAAATAAGTGTATTTTTACCGAATTTTTAAAACGTTAGGGGTGAATTAAGGGAGGGTTCCACATGTTCTAGAGAAATTAAATTTTTTTCAAGTACTTTCGGCATGAAATTTCGCCATTATCAGTAAAGAAGTTTTGACTTTTCGTATTAGTGTATTTTTACTGAATTTCTGAAAATTTAGTGGTGAATCAAGGAAGGGTTCCACACGTGC
>JAUMHM010000071.1:9755649-9808580 GCA_032362435.1 Melikaiella ostensackeni | reverse complement strand
TTTGGCATCTTTTATTAAAATAATTTTCCTAGAAAAAAGACCAGTGAAATTATTTTGGCAAATATGTTAAGTAATGAGAATTTGTTATTTGATATTACTTTTTTATTTTAAAAGTACATATTATGTAAACAAATGTCCAGTATGGACGTTTAAAGGCAGAAAGAAATAATTTTCTCTCCTAATTTTCCTTTAATTATGTTTCCAGTGATGCGATGTGATAGCAATAAAAGTCTACAATCTACAGTGATCCTTTGTTTATAAGATTTTACTAAAAAACCAACAAATAATATCTAATGACACATTTTGATTTTTGATTACACTAAATATCATTAACATACTGTGAGGACTGAACCGCCGCATCGTAGAACGGGATATGAAATATTTTTTCTAGGAGTGGGGGGGCCTTCAGTCGCTTGGGTTTGAGCGACGTTCCAGGGCCCCCCACTTCACGGAAAATATTTTATATCTCGGTCTACGATTCGGCGGTTCAATTGAGAGAAAATATTGTTTCCATTTGCCTTTAAATGTCCACATTGGTCATTTGTTTACATAATTTTTTTAAAATCATCAATTAATATGTAGTGACAAATTTTCATTACTATAAACAATTAAACATCGCTCGCAACATATCTTTAGGACAATAATTAGAAATAACCATTTCTATCAGCCTTCAAATCTCCACACTGGTCATTTGTGTACAAAATGAAAAATAATATAAAACGACCAATTTTCAGCACTAGGTATCACTGGGAACATGATTTGAGGCGAATTAAGAGGAACAGCGATTTCTTTCTGCCTTCAAATGTCCATTCTGGTCATTTGTTTTTATAATTTGTTAATAGAATTAAGATAAAATATCAAATGCCAATTTTTTTTCAATCAACACAACTAGGAACATAATTTGAGGAGAATTAAAGTAGATAAGTAAGAGGGTTTCTGGATACACTTTTTCCGTACGATTAGCAAACTTTTGGCTAGAGCGCAGAAGGCTGTGAGATTCGTTTCAATCAATGAAGAAACGTTAGGTATACGATTGGCAGAATTTATTTCTATAAACAAATGGATTGTTTAGACATTCCACGAATATGCGTCACCCGTCCGACATAATTTCTTGGATGCTTTTAATATTAAATTCCTTAGCGGTTTTCTTCCTGAAACGTGCAGGCACCTTTACAATTTGGTGGAAGTCTCTCTCATTCTGCGTACGATTCTTTCCTAATAAGGAAGAGTATTTCTCATGTCTTTTTAAATTATCGAGTCTTGAATAAGTTCTTAAACAATTTCAACATGTGGAAGCCATTTTTGTCATTGACACATCACGAATGGCTGTCCATTCATGAATGCTGAATTTATATACTCCTCCTAGGAGGAGGAGGAGAAGGAGGAGGACTCCGTCTTGTGAAAAGTGCAAAAAATTTGTCAGAGTTCGTGTTGTAATTTGTATCCAGACTCCATCTTACTTTTTGGTCCAGAAACCCCTTACTTATCTACTTCTTGATGGTATAAGAATAAAAAATAGGTCAGTTTTTCACTCTTTTCAAATAAATTAGACTGTGGCAGCCCTGCTTATAGAGGAAATCAAATATTAGCCTCAAGCCACACAAGCTCGATTGAAATGACTGTCATCAATTAAGTACGAAGAACTGAGTAAACACGTAATTGAATTTGCATCAAACTTGATTACCGTCGATTGCATTATACGAACCAATAATATAACCGAAATGTAAACATGGTCAGAGAATAATAGGTATGCGCATGCGATATTTTCCCACTGTCACTTGAATTTTAATTTTTTAGTGTTTATATAAAGCGGACTGCAGTCAATAAAACGTAGCTTCGGATATTTAAATGAAACCACATGCTCGTAAACCGACCGTGCTCTGTTTTTATTTACCATCGCGTACTCTTAATGAAATTCAAGAATTAACGACGTGAACAACAGGTGCCATCAGCCCACTCCCAGATTGAATTAACTTTTCTAGTAGTCGCTTGATTGCAAAACTGAAATACTTGATCGTAGAAAGTTTGAAAACGACTTGATCGCAGCGAAGTACCGGATGATAATATCGCGAGACTATGGAATATTGTTATTTTAAGAGGGTATTAAAATTTACGAGTTTGTAGGGAATGGGCGAGCATTGATTTAACAAGATTGAACATGATCAATAAAATTCGGAAGTATAGACACAACTTAAGCAAGAGAAGGACTTGTTTAGTATCCTCAAGTTTTAGAAGATGAATTCTGAGAGTGGTTGATTTTGTTCGCAGCATTTTATAGCTCATATTTTGGTGTTAAAACTACTGTTAGTCAAGATTATTGTCTTTATGACTTGTTCCAAAATCTACTAAAATATTTTATGAGAACTTCCATCAATAAAGATACTTATCTATATGATCACATCTCATGAATATTATGGATGACCGATGATACACAATATCATTTCCAAAAAGCCAAGATACTATTCAAAGTAAGCAAGGATAAAATCAAAGCGGAAGAAGATAAAAAAAATGCAAAATTATGTTGAAGGAAATAAGAAATTATTTTGACAATGGGTTAAGAAGAGTAGGAAAGGAAGTACTATGGCACTGAGTCGGAATTAAGAATGCTGATGGTGAAATGGTATGGGATTCAGACAAAGTGAAAGACTTTGTGAGTGATTTTTTTAAAGAAATTGTATGGAGGTCAAGCTATGTAGCATAACAACCATGACACTGAAGAGGATACCTTAAACTGAAATGTCGTAGAATATTCTGGAATGTTTTGGAATATTCTACAGTTTTCTCTAATATTATGGATTTTCTTGACATCTTCTAGAATCTTTAATGATAAAGTACGTGACTTCCTAATGTTGTCCTTCCGTCCGTTCAACATGAAGTTACTGGGTTTCTAAATTCTCTTGCTGCAATATTTATTTAGTACTGAGTGGTGAAAGAAAAAATATTAATTTCTACAGTCATAGATAGCTCAATAAAAGAAAGGCTCAAACCAAAAAGAGGAATTTTCAAGAAAAAAGTGTAATTTTTAACCAGAACAGATTTTTGAGTCAAGGAAGAAAAAAAATGTCTACCAATTTGTCTAATTTTCTACAAAACCGTTGAATTTCCAATCTAAAAATATGAATTTTCAATAATAATGTTAGTTTTCAACCGAATAGTTGAATTATCAATTCAAAAAGACGAATTTTCAACAAAATATTTAAATCCTCAACCAAAACAGATTAATTTTGAACCAAACAGCTGCATTTTCAACCAAAAAAGATTAATTTTCTACCAAAATAGTTGAATTTTCAATCCAAAAAGACGAATTTTCAAAAGAATAGTTCAATCGTCAACCAAAACAGATTGATTTTCAATCAAACTGTTCAAATTTCAACCAAAAAGATTAATTTTCTACCAAAATACTTGTATTTTTAAAAAAATTCTGCTTGGAAGAGATAAATTTTCAACAAAAGTGTTGATTTTTTAAGGATGAAAGAATTGTGAGTCAAGAAGGAAAAAACTTTTCAATCGAATTGTTCCATTTTCTACAAAATAGTTGACTTTTAAACTCAAAAATATGAATTTTCAACAAAATATTTGAATCCTTAACCAAAATAGGTTAATTTTCAACTAAACAGTTGCATTTTTAACCAAAAAAGATTAATTTTCTACCAAAATAGTTGAATTTTTAATCCAAAAAGACGAATTTTAAACAAAACAGCTGAATTTTCAAAAAAAAAAGAATGACTTTTCAACAAAATTGTTGTATTTTAAACAAAATAATCAAATTTATAATCCAATAGTTAAATTTTTAACCAAAAATATGAATTTTCAACCAATAAAATTAATTTTCTACCATAAAAGTCGAATTTTCAACAAAATAGTTCAATCCTCAACCAAAACAGATTAATTTTCAACCAAATAGTTGCATTTTTAACCAAAAAAGATTAATTTTCTACCAAAATAGTTGAATTTTCAATACAAAAAGTCCAATTTTCAAGAAAAAAGAATGACTTTTTGGCTAAATTGTTAAATTTTCAACACAACAGTTAAATTTTTAACTGAAGAGGTTAATTTTCATCAAAAAAAAAAAGAATTTTTAACAAAGTAGTTGAATTTTCAACCAAAGAAAAAATGAATTCTCCACATAAAATGTAATGGTTCATATTTCAACCAAAACCAAATTTTAATTTCAAATAAAAAACAGTTGAATTCCACCAAAAAGACGATTTTTCAACAAAAAAGTTGAATTTTCAACCAAGAAGGATTTCCCAGTCAAGAAAGAAAACAAATTTCAATTGAATTTTTGAATTTGTAATTAAAGAAGATGAATTTTCAACCAAGAAAAAAACGAAGTTTCAACAAAATAGTTAAATTTTCAACCACAGAAATGAATTTTCATCTAAAATGATAAATCCTGAACAAAATAGTTGATTCCTTATCTAAAACAGATTAAATTTCAACCAAACTGTTTTATTTTTTACCTAAAAAAATGAAATTTTTACCATAAGTGCAAAATTTTTAATTTAAAAAGACGAATTTTTAAGAAAAAAGTTAAATTTTTAACCAAGAAGGATTTTCCAGTCAAGGAAGAAAACAAATTTCAACTGGATTGTTGGATTTTTAACTAAAGAAGATAAATTTTCAACCAAGAAAAAAACGATGTTTCAACAAAATAGTTAAATTTTCAACCAAAGAAATGAATTTTCAGTTAAAAAGATGAATCTTGAACAAAATAGTTGAATCCTTAACTAAAACGAATTAATTTTCAACCGAACTGCTGTATTTTCAACCGAAAAAGATGAAATTTCTACCAAAAGAGCTCAATTTTTAAACAAAAAAAAAGAATTTTCAACGCAAGAGTTAATGTTCTACTAATTAGTTGAATTTTCAATAAAATAGTTCAATCCTCAACCAATAAAGGTTAATTTTCTAACAAAAAGATGGATTTTCATCCCAAAAAGATGAAATTTCTACCAAAAGATATGAATTTTCAACAGAAGTTGAATTTTCAACCAAGAAAGAAGGAACAAAAAATATTTCAACCAAATTGTTGAAGTTATAAGTGAATGAGACGAATTTTTTACATTAATTTTTACATTAATTCCTCCAATATTTTTCTATTATTTATTTCAATTCGGATTATCCTATAATCGTTTTCTATATAATTATTTAACTGTTGAAAATTCAACCGTTGCAAATTGAAGAAAAAAAAACGAATTTTGTATTAAAAATGTTATATTAACATAATTTGACATGAGAATTTAATAAATAAACATTTGAATCCATAAAAAAACAATTTGAAAAAACTAATGGTGGAATTCACATGTAAAGCAATGTTACACGCGCGCTATGGCACGCGCATATTATGCTACTGTTCTATTATGTAATATTCTACAATGTTCTTGAAGAATCCGGAATACTTTGGATTATTCTGAAATCGTTGAGAATGATTAAAAATTTTATTGAAGTGTTCAATGAACACTCTTTATTTTTATAATTCTCTGTATGTCCTGAAATTTGCTACAATTTTCTACAGTATTCTGTAATGTTTTGGAATATTCTAGAATGTTTTGGCTCTGGACTGAACTATTCTTGAAAGTTCTTAAAGAATCTGGAATCTTGTGGAATGTTCTGGAATTTTTATTCTCCATTCTGAGAATTTTATAGATTTCTAGAATTTCCAAGAATGTTTTGAAAGTATTTCTATCTTTATTTTTATGAATATGATACATATTCTTCTTTACTCTTTTCATAATAGTCTCCTTCTTTTTAGAACATTATATGTTATGTCATCGCTCTCTTACTCTCTTTATAAAGGTCTCACAAAAATCATTTGCAATTCAGTAATTCGTATCACGAAATGCTAGATGGTAAATATAATACAATGATATATAAGACTTAATGTAGCTTCTCTAAGATTTAATTATTCATCCACATAAGACTTCATAAAGCTTCTCTAAGATTGAATTAATTAATTATTAATTATCAATCATAAATTGATAAAATAGGATAAACGCTATAATCTATATGGCTATAAGCAATATGCAATCTTCTACAAGCTCAACTGCAAATCGTCATCAGTAGCATAGATACTATCATCCGTAATAGACACTGTCTTTTTAATAATATATCATCTTTATCATTATTTTCTCCACTTTTACGTAAGTTTTCCTAACTATTCGGTAGGAATCTAAGCTCCGCATGATACCAGAACAAATGTTAACAAGCCGATGATAGCTAGACGTTAATGCGCGACTAATATGCGGCACTAACTTTCGCCTGACTGGTAATCATCTATGAAGTTAGTTATTTACCTGTCTATCTAGACTTGATAAGTGCCGAAGAAAAAAGGAAGCAACTCCGTATCTTGAACGCATATTAATCGAACATACATACACTGATTACTTATCCTGCGTCACCCCTGCGACACATCCCTTTGGCTAGAGTCACTTAATTCACCGGGATGTCAAATTTGAAGTTAGAGGCGTTCATATATTACCAGAAACTATATAAGTGTACTAGATAAAGACGCATTAATCAGAAAATGTTGTTTGTAGAGAAGATATATTTACCTTTGCATGGAGTAACGTTCGCCGAGTTACAAAATATGAAAATCATTCTAGTATCATTTTTCAAGGTTTACAATTGATGACAACACTGTGCTGAGTAGATTGCACATTTTAAGATGCTGTAGCTAAACATCAGGTAAGGTAGGATATGCACCGGAGAGGAATAAAGTGGATAGAGATGAATGGACGTGTCTGAGGATAGATGGGGGTCGATTGAAGTGCATAGAGCTGCTCAAGTGCAGTGCTGGATCATAACCAGCGAACCCTGGGTTTCAGGTATCCATTCACAATATGGAGGTATCCGGATCCGGGATTTTCTCAAGTATCTCTATATCTACTTTTGATAGTAAATTTTTTAGTCCATTTCAAACATGATTCTGAATCCATCTCTACTTATTTTGGAGATGCAAAATTTTAAGCTCCACTGATGAATTGTTCACTGTTGAAAAGTCTTAAAAGTTTCAAATCATCTGTTCCGATCTGACAACCTATACCCTTGAGTACGCTTTCTTGACCAGACATTCGAGGCGGTTAAAATTAATAGCAGATGATGATCACAACCGTAATGAACGCCGATAATAGTTTTTAACGAAGTAAAAGGGCTTTTATTTCGTGGGTATAAACGAAAGTCAGTAGCCATTAATTCTCATTTCCATCGTCGCTCGACGAAGGCAGATATGCCGTGCCCTGCAAAGCAGTGTTCAGCTGGTTCGGGAGGCACGAAGCAGGAGAAACTTTGCCAAACACATAGGACAGCCTGCCGAGTAACCACCGGTTCGGGGACCCCGACACTCGTCAAACCAGTTTTATCGACTACTTCCTTCGGGATGAGTCGAGCAGCAGGTACAAGTCCTTGTGTATACATTCTCTTCGCAACAATGGTGCCCACCTTGCACTCGCCTTAGTGCTGCACGCAAAATGCTGACGCCTCGTAATATTTTATTCGCACTTCCGGCCGTCTGAATATCATGTTTGCCAGCGGGATGGTGTTGTTATCATGATTATTTTTTTGCAAGAGAAAGTTCTGCTTTGTGGCTCGATTTTTCCCATGCGGACAATAATGCAAAAGAAAATTATTAGATTGCTTCCACACCCCGTGTGGTTCCAACTATCTGATCTCAAATATAATTTTAAAGCCTGTGTATCAATAACTGTGTTCAAGTGGAAGGAATCACCTCGAAGGTCAGATCTATATAAACGGCATTACTGTCAGATGAAGATGAGAAGAAGGTAAGACAGAGGATGCTAACAGAAGATGCTGGCAGAAGATGAGGTAGAGGACGGTGGGAGTGTTTTTGTCTTCAGATAAAACAGAAGACGCTGGAAGAAAATTCTGGCAGAAAATGCTTGCAGAATATGATGGCAGAACATTAGACAGAAGTTCCTGACTGACCGTGAGACAGTATATTCTGATGAAAGGTGATTAAAGACGAAGAGACAGAGGATGCTGAAGGTGGTCTTGGCTGCTCATAAAGCCGAAGACACTGGGAGAGATGTTAAGAGAAAATCCTTGCAGGATATGGTGAGAGAAAATTAGGCAGAAGTTGCTGTCTGAATATGAGACAGAAGATGCTAAAAGAAGTTACTGAAAGAAGAGACAGACGACGCTAGAAGTGGTTTCAGCTGCGGATAAGGCAGAAGACGCTAAAGAAGATTTGACAGAATATGTTGGCAGAAGATTATTGGCAAAAGAAGAGGCAGAAGATATTACATTTAGGCTCTTAGGAGTATGGGCTACGTATTCCTTTGCCTTTAAACAATGATTCTATAGGTATTCTTAAGGGACAACTGATCACTGGACCACTAAAACGAATATTGTGTCCATTAAAGCCTGATTTCTCCTTCATTTTTTGAAGTTAGCATTTGTTATAGAGTCGCCGTTTTTGTTTCAAGGAAAAGATTGATGAAGCCGACGCTTACGGAAAACCTCTTTTGCGTTGTAATCTTCAAGTCCAGAGTTATTTATTATAATTCTTTCCAAGTTTCTCATCCGCGTAAAAAGTACGTTAAGGTGTAATTTTCAGATAAGAGGCTCTGATGGGGTACTTTGCATCCGTTTTCTGACGGGACCGTGATCTCCTCACCTTCTCTTACTCTCAGTTTCTTTTCCCTTCATGAAAGATTCCCTGAGGGTTGCAGTTGCGCACTAGTAGCGGCGGCGATGATCGATGACAAATGATTCCAACCGACCAAAATTATAGTAACTCGATAGGTCTTGTACTACCGATGGAGAAACACGAGTCGAACACCGAGCAGGAGAGACGAGGCCCGGGGGTTATCAATTACCCGCACTCCGTGCTCGTCGACACGCGATATAGCACACCTATCTACCTCCGTGTGTGAAGCGTATGTAGAGGTGCTGTACCCAGGAGCGGATGTTAGAGAAGTCCTTGGACTTGAAGTCTGCACAGTGAAGGTTGCAAATTAAAACATTCCAAAATGTAGCTCTTTTATCCAATTTATAAAAGAAAAATCGGCAAGTGATGTTATGCTAAAGTGTCTCTGAGATGGCATAGATCTAGGTCGGGGGTCTCCACAATGCACAGGTGCAGCCTGACCAGGATTGCCTGGCTATCCTGTTTTTTTTCTTTCGACGGAAAACTGACAAAAAATTGATGACTCCTTGAAAGAAAGTCCGAGTTAGAAGGGTTTGGTTCGTAAACCTGAACCGGGAGGGACCTTTTTTTTCTGCTGTGCACGAAGCAACTCTTCGAGGCACTTCGATTCAGGTAAGGGGTGTGGATCCTTCTTGATAGTTCTGTGTCAAAGCTGAGTAGATCTGACCTACTCGAGGACCTACTAGCCTGGGATCGCTGACAGACCTAGGATCTATCTTGAGAGATGCCTGATCTAGACGTCTCAGAAGATTTTGAATAAACCTATATCTACTACTGTTTATCGCTGTTGTCAGTACCTTCAAAATATATGATCTTGAAATTATTGAAACAAAGTGAAACGGTGGAAATATTCGCTTCTGTCAACGTTGAAACAATCTGTACCTACTTTGGAAAACCATTTTTAAAAATTTGTTTTCTCAGAATGGAGAAGGGATATGCAAACGTGTTGGAGCTAGTTCAACTTGCACGAGACGACGATGACCGCGATGGGATTCGATCGCAAAGTGATCATTCCGACAGATTAATAAGCCTCGGGCGTATCTCCTGTCTCCGATTATCGTTCTCACTTGCTCCCAGGCAATACTCCAGTTCGTTGCTGATTCTCCATCTTCCCTGTTTCTCATCTCGGTGAAAACGCAGAGAGCGAGTGGTGAGTCTGTCTCCGCTTTAGAAGATGACTCATTGTCAATAACCGAACTGATCTTGAGCCTCCAGACCGGTTTTGAGAGTCGGTCAATAAGAGACAATAAACAGCCTATTTATCCAGACTTCCACGTAAGGTTACTAGCTGGAACATGCGCAGGAAGTTTTTCTGCTCTCTTCGCTTATAGGGTATTCCCTGATTAAAGGTCTACCCTGAAAAGAAGATGGCTGGAATTTTTATTTTACTTGACGAAATATTTATGTAGATAATTCATGACTGTATAAGAGCAAATTTAATTAACTGCTTCCCTTGGCGTGTCGTAATTATTACTCATTTACGACCATTACTTTGAAAGCATCATTGAAGATGTTCGAGTAATATTAAAATCATTTTAACATATGTAAATTTGCAGATGGAACTTGCTAAGTATTCACTTCTAATGGCTAGCCATGCAGTTTTTATGATTACGCTTTTCAGTTCTATAAAAATATTGAAACGTCTCCTCGAAGAGCTTTCAAATCAGACTTCAAACTATTAGATAGAAAGCTAAGAGGGCATTGCCTTATTTAAATTGGCAGAGGTCTATGACTCTAAAATCTTTTGAGCTTTGACATGGAAGTACGTCAGCAAACTCTTCTAATTTGTCATCTGACTTATGAAACTCGCAAAGCATCTTTCAGTACTCGAACTACTTTTTATGTAAAGCGTAAATTGGGGTAATCTTAGCAGACCCTGCTTCAAGTCTGAATTTAAAAAAAAAAAAAAAATTTTGTATAGTCCGTTATTAGAATCCGCACTCGAAAGTCTTTTTTTTTTGGTCAACTCTAATGGAGAGCCTTTAATCGTCGGTCTTTTGTAATAGTTCGTGGTCGCTCTTGAATCTTGTGTGACTGTCTTAAAGTGCGAGATATAATGATTTCTTTTTACGACTCCGCAATTCTGCTAGAAAGACCGGAAGCTTGAAGCGAGGGAAAAAAGAAAAGAGCAGAGAGCTTCTGGTGGTGTTTGCGGAAATCACCTCGCTCTCCGCAGCCAGAGGGCGTACCATCGCAGTTACGATTCGTTGGTGAATAACGATTTTTAAATTGTGTACCGGACGAATCAGGCGAAACAATAACAAAGAGTTGTCCGGATTTTACCAACTTCAAGAAAGTAGGACGGAAACACTCGCCCAATTTCATTTCGGCCAAACATAGAGAACCAGCTTTTTCCTCCTCTTAATTCGAACAAGCTGACCCAGCAATTTTCTCAACCTGTTCGCTTTTTCTCTTTGTCGAGAGCGGAAGGAAAGCGAGTAGATGAAAAGTTCTGTAGTGGAGTGAATTTTTACTCTTTTAAAACTGCTATGAAAAAATTGGCAAGCTGAGGTTCTAGTGGTGAAGGAAGATTAATCGGAGGAGATAAAAGTGGTTGATGACTCGTCAGAGGACCTGGATTGACATTTTGACACTTGTGTCCCATCTTATTAGTCCGAACAACACTCCAGACGTTAAATTAACCTAACGAGCTAACAAGGCGTCGTCTGCTTCTCGTAAGCTGTTCACTAATAAGCTTTTCGTTCCAATCTGTCAGTGTCACACGTGAAGACTGCCGAATTTGGTTCAACCGGTGTGCGTCTAATTATTTCACACTGCACATTTTGCTTCTTTTTATGTCATCAAAAATGGAGTAATCAATTTGCAAGTCTGAGTCATCCTCAGACAGTGAATCAAACAGGATATTAGTTTAATCTCTGTACGTCTTATCTTGTCTGATAAAACATTACATTAGTAATGCCCTATTCGTACCAAACCAGACTTCCTCATCCACATTCCTCGACGATTTCCCTAATCTCCCTCTCTGTTTATCATCTTCAATTTCTGCTACTGTATGTCCGTAAACCTATTATATAACCTGCAGGAAATCTTGAGCTTCTCTAATTACCCTTGTTCAGTGGCTCTATCACGTTATCTTGAATGCTAATTTCCGATTTCTAATTCGGTTATCATAAGCAGCTGATGGTATGCAGTCGATTAATTGGTAAGAGGAATGCAAGCACTCAGGATGATCTTATGATAGGCTTTTTATTAAAGAAGTTAATTCTTTCTCAGAGGTAATCAGTCGATGTTCAATGAGATTTTAGGTCTTTTTTGGTTTTTGATTAACAGAAATTCTCGACATAATATGAATTTATGCTAATTCATCCATATTTACAGAGCCGAGCATGTATTGGGAACTACTTTACACCATCAACCACATATTTCAGACATTCTGAAGTATTCGATGGCAGTCTGGTTAAAAAATACCTAAGTATTTGAGAATTTCACCCACAAATTCCTCAACTTCCTCAACTTCATCTGAGAGAGTGAAGTTCCGTCTATCGCGTTCCCACTACTATATATCGCGAGAAATAATTTTCTCCACACTAGCTTATAGCTTTTACGTGGCATAACTCCCTGCATACTTGAACGTATACATATCGAAATCGCTCGTAACTCAACGAACCACGGGCATAATTATGGGAATCCGCATCGCCGGTACATATAATGTTCTCTCTCTCTCTCTCTCATTCCTACACGCAGATCGTCCGATGCACCTGCCTGTACGAGTCGGCTGATTCTGCAGACCCCATCCGCCACTTTTCTTCTTTTTCCTCCTTCTCATTCACCTATTCCATTCTTCCCTTTCCTTTGACCGGACCTCGGACTTCAGGGCCGCCAAGACAGGTGCGAATAAAGGAAGTAGCATGAGATGAAAGAATTATTGAAACTAAACAATGAATATGCATATACCCATTACCCACATACAGAATTACAGACATCGCAACTGTATCTACTGTAGGTGGTGATCATGCGCTTTTGGGGATAATGGATGCATTTTTAGTTATTCAGAAATGGTAATTTACGAAGAAATTGAAAGATGGTTGGAAATGGTATTCATTACCATTTCTCATGGCAATAATCGCGCTTCGAATGTTCATTTGGAGGGGAAAATAGTACCTGCTTAAATCCACGTGGGCGCGCTATGATCGATCTTTCTCAAAAGAGATCTTGATCATTAAGGAAATAAAGGAATGAACCCTGGCCGACTGCCAGCATTCGCAACACAATGTTGTGCATATTTGTACCCCCTATGCAGAGGCAAATGGAACACTTTTAATAAAGTACAGGACGTGTTTTTAGTTTACCACAGGATTGAGTTATTCAAGCTTTAGAGCAGACTCAGCCTGAATAATATTTTATTTCTTATCCAAATCTATTTTTTTTGCAGTCCAGAAAAATGTTACTTCTCGTAATCCCACTCTACAAAATTTCAGAAGTGTGGTGTCCCTTCTAAAAAAGTACTACATGCTAAAAGCTCTTTAAGCCGTTAAGATACGAAAACCACTTTCCTTCTCAATCTGGGTTGGGCAACTACTTCTGCTGCCTCTGATTGTCGGCATTCGCGTTTCATTCTCCTCTACGGTCATTGTTCTTCAGAATCGGAGTCACAATCCTAAATCAAGGAGTCTGATTCCAGTTTAAAGAAGAACTGGTTTCTGGTTAAGTTCGATGAGAGAAGTAAAAGCTTCTAAAGCAAGCACTGTCGCTGACTCGTTCTTCGATTGTCAAGGTAAACAGAATCCTAATTTGGGTAGAGCTGCTGCAGCGAGTTCTCTTGACACTCTTTTTCTTCCCTGCGTCCCTTGTTCTTCGGAATCATAACCTTCACTTGAGATGATTTTATTCTGATTTAAAAAGGTCTATACTAGAATTTAAGTGTATGCAGCACAAATATTGATATTACTTTCTAAACGGAAGTCTCAAGTGCCACAGCATTCATTCTCGTAAGGGAAACTGATTTTATTATACATATAGCTAGGTAAAAATTGTAAAACATTTTAAATTCAACTTTACTAAAGGTAGAAATAGAAATAAATTTTGTATGACTATTAGGATTAGAGAAGAAGCATCTGTTTGAAATTCCCGCCCCTAGAATTAGACTGCTAGTGCCCATGCCAGTATCAATTAGGTTGGACACCCAAAACTCAGAGCAGATGTCGCCACGTCTTTTGGCTCCTTAGGGCGCATGTTTTCTATTATTTTGTATTATTCATGACGATCAGGATGATCAGCTATTAGCTAAACTTGGCGCATGCATGGA
Source organism: Melikaiella ostensackeni (assembly GCA_032362435.1). NCBI lineage: Eukaryota > Metazoa > Arthropoda > Insecta > Hymenoptera > Cynipidae > Melikaiella > Melikaiella ostensackeni. The sequence continues at coordinate 9,794,646 of JAUMHM010000071.1, read as the reverse complement.
AAAAGATCCTCCACTGCGCATGCCCGAAATTTCAGTGAACAGCTGTTCGCCAGGAATAATAGAAAATGCTAGAAAACGTGCGCCTTAAGGAGACAAAAGGTGTGGCGATATCTGCTCTGAGTTTACCACTCCTTTTCGCGCTGTAGGGCACACTTTTTCTAGCATTTTTTATTATTCATGCCAACCAGCTATTTGCTGAAATTTCGGGTATACGCAGTGTGGGTTATTTTTTCACGCATGCGCCAAATTTAGCGAATAACTGATCATGCTAATCGACATGAATAATACAGAATTATAGAAAACGTGCCCTCTGTGGCGCCAAAAGGAGTGGCGACAAACTGTTTGTTACATTACAAACTTCTCAAAGTTGTAGCTCTTCAGTTTCTATAATCTCTCTTCAGTTTTTCAAAATGGCATAGTTTGTTATAAAAATTTGCTTGTTTGGATATTTTTATTTGGGACTTGTTTCACCTGGGCCCATTTGTTTACGGCCCTGTCACTTTTGCTCTTCCTCTCTCCTGTCTGGTTCTTCCTTTTCCTTCCCCCCTTCGCCCTCGAGGCAATGTACCTCCAGAGGAGCGTTGACCTCGTCTCTACTGCTGCGGCCCTCTTCGCACCGAGTGGGCCCTCTTCTCGTCCTCTTTCCTCCACCTCCTCCTCCTCGTCTTCTTCATCTCCTTGGCGAACACTCGTCGCCGCCGGGAATAAACTAACCTCTTCGACTCTTGCTTTCGCTCGCGGTCATCGTCGAAGTATCGCGATAAGACTCGCGTGGAAATTAATTGGCCTGGTTTGAGAGAGCACTAGTGCGTACGCCCTCGGTTTTTTAAACATTTACTTTTTGGGGCACATTTAAAAGGATGCGGTATCACCATAAGTGTCACAATTATGCTCGCAATTATGGAACCTGGATGAAACCTCGATTACTATTCATGATATCCATATCGAGAAAAATATTAATTACAAATTAATTATCAGAACGAGCATTCATAAATGGTGTTCATCGCAATATCAGTTGATAAAACAGAACAAAAATAAACATTTTATAAATCTTTATTACTTTTCTCTAAAGTTCCTCATAATTCTAGCTAATTCAGCATTTAGTAACGAGATTCAAATCCAGACCCTGACGTCAATAAAAATTCCTTTCTCCGTTCAACACGAGTAGCACTTATATCACAAAGTGCATCTCTAAAGAGACAAGAAAGATAGTAAAAGAGTAAAAGAGAGGAGCGTGAGAGATTACATTTTTTTTCCTCTCTTTCGCATGTTTCTGGTTATCTTTAAGACAACCGATGCCCACGATGGAAGGTTCGTCTGGCGTTCTCCGAGACGCCTCGTTTCCCCGTCCCCATCGCGCATCTCGATGTGACTCGTTTTGCGAGCCATTCTTCAGGCCCCCCTCTGTTCCCGGGAGGACATCATTTGCCCACAGACACTCTTTGTGAAGAATCCGGGGGCCTTTTCAACCAGTTCGTTCGCTCAGCCACTCTGGTACAGCCGGACGAGGTTAATCGCTACTTAACCCAATTTTATTCTCTCGCCGTAATGCGCCTCGAAGAACAATGGGATGCCCGCCCCAGCATCATATCTTGCGGACCTCTACTCTCGCCGAATGTGGTTTGGATTCGCGCGGCGGCTTTTTCCTGATACATACTTCGCAGTAAGGGCGATCCCGCTTCGTTCAAAGATTTTTCAGCCTGGCTCGCCACTCATGGATTGAGGCAAAGGATCGAATATTTGTCAGTGATGTGCAAAATAATTCGAGTCGACTCAGAACCAACATTTGAGCGTGATCGAGCCGAAAAAATCCGATTCGACTCATGAGTCAAATTTTCTGATTTTGTTGTAGATTTTACTGTAATCAAATTAGTAGTTGTTTTGCAGCACTTACAAGGGGAGGTCGCTAGATGCGGAACGCCAATTCGACTGGAGCTTTACCGAGTGAAAGTACATAAAAATCCATTAGACACGTATTTTTTCTTTCCATCCAAGGGGCCTTAGTTCCCGAGATATCGAGGTTTGAATATTTGAGCTTAGGCGCTTGAGCGCTCGGCTCAAGTCCGGGCTCCGGGCTGAGCAGTGGCATGTCGCGAGCCGAAGCGTAAATATTCAAACCTCGATATCTCGGAAACTATGGCCCATTGGATTGAAGGAAAAAATACGTATCGAATGGATTTTAATGCACTTTCATCTATTAGAGCCCTAGTCGACTCTGCGTCCCGCACCTCGTGACCAATCCTTTTAATAAAATGCAATTGAGAGCTGGAAATCGCCATCTTTATTCAGTTTGATAACTGAAATGAAGCTGGATAGTGCTGGCTCCGTAGTTTTCGCTACTTTTCGAGTAAAAAATAACCTCAAATGTTAATGACAATAATTACCTAAAGTGCAGTTAACGAATGTCGGTGTTGATTTGAAAGCTATAATTCGGGAAAACGCCGTTAACTGACTATCCGTTGGCAACGGGACTTCTAATTAACTGTCCGCCAAAAGTGCTTCAAATTATGTCATCTTTACCCAAACGTTGAAATTGAAAACCACGATTTATTTAAACCTAACTGGTCTTTAGGATCAGGTTGGTCGATAAGAGAGCATGACGTTGGGGATTCAAGGAGAGTGTACAACTCATTTTTTTTTTAATGAAAAGTTTCGCCATGTCACGGTCTAATAAATTTTATGTATAGCGATCTGTCTTCTTCTTTCATTCCATTTCGCTCGCGTGTTATCTCGATACTTGGCTGCGTGGGCCGTAAACCACGCGGCGTGCACTCGCATTTTGTACCTATCTGGGGATCGATCGCCCTGTAAAACTGATCTCTAGGATCCCTGAAGATCGTAGATCGGAGATTCCGAGACGCGTCCTGACTTGACGACTCCGTTACCTCTTTGAATTTTAATTTTTAGACTGTTAAAACGGGGCCACAAGAAGAGCAATTTGTGAACCAAGCGTTTGAAGAAAATATTACACGACATCCGGTTAAAATATCAACATTAGGTTGAATTCTTCCGGTACGAACACTCCTATCGTGGAAAATAATGTTTTCAAAACATAAAATCTTGATCATATTTGAATACCGTCAATCTGGTTAAATGAAATCACATTTAATAAAATTTTCTTCGTTATATCTGACTGACTCGCACAATTTTAAAATGAAACGGTAGCTCTGACTGGAGGAAAGTGAAAAGCAATCATGCAGCATCCGATGCTTCTGTTTGATTCTGTCGCCAGGAGCATCATTTGGGTTTGGAAAATTCCTCAAATATTCGGTCATACGCAGCTTTTGCTTCTCGCATGTATCCTCGCGGTTGACAGGTTTCAGTGAGGTATGTTCTCCAGATGAGTATTCCTTTACGAATTTTTGCTCTAATTTTTTTCTATTCGCATGCATCAGAGAACAATGCATCTCGGTGTGCGTGTGGATAGATAATCTTTCACAGTTTTGTGGACAATGGCGTCACGTTCCAGCACACTGTATCTCGTGGCCCTAACTCCCCTTCCCTCTTTCCATTCCTCCACGTTCACCATCGCCGTGACAGTCCACACTTTACTTGGCCTCTATTTCTTTTTTTTTTTTTTTTGCTTCCTCTCTTTATTTCTTTTTTTTTCGTTCTGCAGGAACTCACACGGAAAATGATGTACGACGAGGAAAACTAACTCAATGGAAGCACGATACGATGTCCGAGTTGTTACGTGGTCGAGATTTTTAAATTTATTTACGTAATACGTTAATGTAACATTTCACCTTCACTTGGTTGCATTTTTGTATGTTTTTTATTTTTATAAATCTTTTTTTAGTTAAAGGTTTCTCTGATTTTTTTTGGACTGCTTACACAAAAGTGAGTAAATTCTTAATGACGCTAAATTTGGAGCCTCAAAGTTGTGCAACGGGACTGCAGAAGTTTGAAGCGTGATAATTGCTGTGCACTTTCTAAGTCTCCGGAACAAACATTTTTCCGCGATAAATTGCATCAGTTGAAAAGTCCCATAATCTCTACATTTTCCATCCCTCTAATCTGTCTTCCATTCTCGAATTCAACTATTCTTGTTTTCTTTGAATGTTTGTGTGAACTGTCTAAATTGCTGCACCTCCGACTTTTTCCGGAACGCGATAAGAGTGAAGTCACGTCCATTTTATAATATTGTTCGAAATAATTTTTAAGTTGAACAATATGGTATAAATAGTACTTATTTTACCTCAGAAGTTGATAGTGGGCGTCACCAATGCGTATGTAAGTAAGAGGCGTCCCTCGGGAGTGGATACTGGGCGTGACTAAAAGTGTTGACAAAGTGCGTTTTGCTATAAAAGTTAATGGTTTCATCGAGGAACGGTTAACCGGAGTGGCTAACAGTGTTGCTAAAGGACGTTTTGGTATAAAAATTACTCAGGGGGACCAGTAGGTATCACTAAAAAAGTGTTGGCAAGGACGCGTTGCCATCAAAGTTAGTGATTTTGCCGCAGGAGTGTATAGCGGGCGTAGCTGAAAATGTTGCCGAAGGAAATTTTGGCAAAAAAATGATGAATTTTATCGTAGGGATGAATAGTGGGCGTGGTCAATGAGCGTGTCTAAGTACAGCCCAAGGACGTGATTATTGAGTTACGTGTTGATTTCTTTGAGGTCATTTTAGGTATTCTTCGGTTGCAACTGTGCGTGGCTTTGGAAGTTATTAATGCATGTGGAAGAAGTAGAAGGCAATTAAATAAATAAAATAACTGAGGTTGTAGCTATTAGAAATTGTCAAGAGTGTAGTTGTAAGGATTCTTATTGGGCGTGTCTAGAAAATTGACTAGCAATGGAAAGTTACTAAATTGTTATCTACTGGGCGTGGTAAAAAAATATTTCTGGGGAGTGGTCAGAGGCGGTACTTCAGGCGTTTTTAGAGAAGTGTCTAGGGATCTGTCTGAAAATACAGAAAGCTACTCATTTTCAAGTTTGGAACTTGCTCTGCAAGATGATAATTTTTGGATTCCACGCTAACATTAACTGAGGTTGTAGGTATTAGAAATTGTGAAAAGAGTAGTCGGAAGGGTTCTTAGTGGGCGTGTCTGGAAAATTGACTAGGGATGGAAAGTTAATAAGATGTTGTCTCTACTGGGCGTAGTAAAAAATATTTGTGGGGAGTGGTCAGAGGCGGTAGTTCAGACGTTTTTAGAGAAGTATCCAGGGATCTGTCTGAAATAACTTAAAGCTACTCATTTTCAAGTTTGGAGCTAGTTCTGCAAGATGGTAATTTTTGGAATACGAGACACACGATCTGCTTATTTCCGTTTCGCTTTGATGCTGAACTTACGTAACGTTACCAAAGTTGACTTCCTAAACCACTTGTTTGACACGCATGCGGGTGAAGCACAATAAAACTCATATTTCTGTGATGTGATCTCGTCGGTCATCGAGATAGAGTCAACAATCCAGTGAGGGGGGGGGGGGTGAGGGAATGGGTGGCTTGAAGTTTTCATGAACGAGATCAAAACTTAGCTTACGGTAGGAATTGGTAGTGGGCGGCGCCCATGGGTATGCATAAGTAAAAGCTTATGGGATAAATAAGATATAATAAGTAAGAACAAAAATTAATGAAAATAAATATAAATAAAAACCTAAATTAAAGGAGTAGCTACTGGGAGTGACTAAAAGTGTTGACAAAGTGCATTTTACTATAAAAGTTGATGATTTTACCGCAGGAGTGGATAGTGGGCGTGGTCAATGGACGTTTCTAGAGAGGTAATGTTTATTCTGGAATCTAGTGGGCGTGCCTTAAAGTATTGCCAAAGGATGTGATTCTTGATTTTGGTGTTAAGTCGTTTGAGGTCATTTTAGATATTCTTCGGTTGCATCTGGGCATGGCTTTAGAAGTTGTTAATGCATGAGGAAGAAGTAGAAGGCTTATCCCAATAAAATAACTAAGGTCGTAGGTATTGGGAATTGTCAGAAAATTGACTAGCGATGGGAAGTAACTAAGATGGTGCCTCTACTGAGCGTGGTAAACGAATATTTCTCTAGAGTGATCAGAGGCTGTACTTTGGGCGTTTCTAGGGAAGTACTTAGGGGTCTGTCTGAAAACACAGAAAACTAGTCATTTCCAAGTTATGAACTTGCTCTGCAAGACGATAATGTCCGGAATACTAGACATACGATCTGCTTATTTTTGTTTCGCTCTGATGCCGAACTTAATGCAAGTTTACGAAAATTCGTTTTCCTGAACCACTTGTTTGGCACACGGGCGGTCGACGCACAATGAGGCTCATATTTATGTGATGAGATCTCGACGGTCGTCGAGATAGAGTCAACCAGTCAGTGAGAGAGAGACAAAGGGAACGGGTCGCTTGACGTTTTCATGAACGAGATTTACATGCGATAAAAGGCCAACGGCAGGCAAAAGGCTCGAATGCCATTCCGCACGAGTGGATATCGACAATTCTGCCGCATCGTTTACTCACGCCATTCTCTCGCTGGGGAACACCAACTTTTTCGATAATTCTCTTCCCGTCAATGGTAATACAGTCCGTCTGTCAAAATCCAACATCGCTTCAACGTGGTCTCGTTTTTGTCGCTGGTTCTATTTCGATGGTAATGTGATTCTCCATAAGAATATTTTAATGGAATACTGAGCCTTATTTCCATTTTAATAGGTCCAGAAAACAGAATTGTTTCGAAAAAATGGAGAAATTCCATTTAGAGTTTGGAATTAGTAATTTTTGAAGGCTAGGATTGGAGAATTTGAATAGTTTAAATGTTCAAAGGAATGGCTCAGATGTAGAAATGAACGTCTATTGAATGTCCCTTTTATCTTGCCGAGTCGTCGCCAGGTTTTTGGTTACCATTAGTCCTTTTATCGTGACATCCGCTGCTACGGCACCATGATATAATTTCTTCTCGTGCTTTCTTTCACCTTTGCTTTCGCGCTGAATCTCAACCCCATTTGTTTCTTGACCCAACCGTCGCTTCGTCGGAACAACGATTAATCGTCCCGAACAAATTTTTCTGTCGATTACAATTTAAGATACCATATGAAAAGTCTTTTCATCTTCATGTGTAAATCATTTTTGTGGCACACTATTTTCAGTGTTCTATTTTGATAAAGAATGTGCTTCTGGAATCAAGAATTTTATTAAATTCGATTTATATTGCTACTGCGTAAAGTAAATAAACTAGTTTAAATCAGAATTGATTGAATAAGATGGAGCGAAAGTCAGCAGAATTAAGATCCCGCAACAATCCAAATCGGTCGTTGTTCCAAACATTTATGGGTCGCTAACGAGATGTTCTTTCTGCATCAGATGTGTAGATTCTTTGCTCTCTTTTCCTTGCACAAATGACTTCAACGTGAAATTCGTTAACGAGTGCCAGTCTCCATTCTCTCGTAGTCTGAAAGTCATCCATAAATAAAAAGAGCAGAAAAGGTGTACAATTTTTTAAATCTTTTCCTCTACCTTTCAGAACAAAATTTATCCTTGATTGTCATTTTGGATCCGTTTTGTAAATTTCAAACCATAAAAGGTGGACTCTACAAAGTTTGAGGTAATCGGAAGTCCAATATTCGCAACTAGCCGTTAAATTAATAGCTGTTTTAACTATAGCAGTATCATATTAGTAGGCTGGCTAGCTGTCGAGATCCGACTGCAAACAGGAGCTGAAATCCCAGAGCGCACTCGATCAAAACGCGAAACTAATTTAAAGTCCTGACCAGTTCGTTCGACTGATACGCAAAGCTTCATCTGTATACAATCGATCTTGTATGGGCGATGCTCATATTATATTCGATTTTTTCCAACGTTGAAATATTATCCATAAAGTCATCAGGGATTTCTGCAGATGCGACCACTCTTGCTCAACAAGGTACTTGGTAATTAGTGCAAGCTGAAAGAGAATATGAAAAGAAATTGTTACTCACGGCCATTAAAATTATTTTATTAATTTAAATTAAATTAAATTCAAGAAACAATTAATTTAATCAATAAAATCTTCGTGCAGCGGTAATTACGGCTAATTAAAATTTAAAAAAAAAAAAGAAAAAACCAGTGATGCTACTGAAAGTTCGAGTGAATGGAGAGACGTTGATCAAGTGCGCGGCACCTGTCGCCCAAATGTTTTGATCGATGCGTGCACTTACGAGCCGGAGGATAGTGCCGCAAAAATTAATTACCCGGCGATATCCCCGAAGTACACCGTTATGAAACCCGCGATTCTGCTTCTTCGCACTGGATACGTGTTACAACGGGCGATTAATACTTAAGTGGTTGATCGATCACCCCGAAATAACCCTGGGCGAAACGAAACTTGGAAATCGAGTTCGACCTCGGGCGTGGTGCGAATCAAGCATGTCGACCGAACGATTAATCGTCAGCTTGCTCCCCCATTGATGCGTTTGCATATACCGGCACGCGCACAACAACCACGAGCCGTTCCAGTTCGAAAGTCGCGCCATTGATACTCGAAGACTCCTGTTTGACCAGTTACCCTACCCGTTCTATCAAGTCAGTTTGCAAGTTAAAAATTAATTGTGCCAGTGATATACTTTCTTCCTTGCAGCGACGTTTACCCATTACGAGAAATTATTAAATTAATTTGCAAGATTCTTACCCGAGGTGATGAGAGTAATGCTGAGCGCCACGAAGCGGAAGAAACCAGAACGGTTGATTGACGTAGTTATAGCTCGCATGAGCGTCAGTTCGCTATTGCCCCTTGGAAGAGTCAACATCTTTTGCGTGGGAGTAAGGGCCAGGAGGAGAAGAAGATGAAGAAGTTTTTCGCTGCAGTGGTAGAGCATGATCAGTGAGCGTCAATCACCATCGAGTCGTCGAAGAGTCAACGTCTTTTTCTTAGAGGTAATGCTGAGCGCCGGATTGGGTGGGGATGTAGAGACGATTGGCCGCCTCTGTGGTAGAGCACGACCAATGAGCGTCAGTCACCATCGGATGGTGGAAAAGTCAATATCTTTTATCTGAATCATAATCGGACCTGCGGAATATTATAGATCATGATACTTGTTAACTGAAGCTTGAGGAAACTCCAGTCCACTGTAGCGGTACAGAATCTGCTAATCTTATTTAACCATGCTCCTTGTCTTGTTTACACAATAAGTATTAGCTGACAAAACAGCAATTGAACCAACGTCTGTATTTCTAGTGCTTGCACACCCTGCCTCATTTCTCAAGAGTCTATTTCGGCCACTCTTCTTTTTGAAGAATCTCCAAAAAAGAAATAATTGAATAAAAATTGAAACTAACAAAAAATCTGTTTCTGTCTGTTTCAGGTGAGACTTTATAAAGATCTGTCACATCCGCTCATAGTGTGTCTATATAGAAATCCATTCTGCGGATAAGACCTGACGTCAGGAGCAAATCCGGCGATCGATCATGAGTTAGCGGAGCGTAATATACACGCCGGAAGATACGAATGCGTGAATCGGAAGATAGTGAGGTAAGCTTTCGATACTCCGTCATCCAATGTCTAATTTGAGACATGTCGAACGCAATCGGCAGAGAAGCCCATTTCCCGTTTCCCCGTAATGGATATGTTTACCTGGGAGTAACCCAGTTTGTCTGTGATAATGTGTGCATCCGATACCTATGCCTTGGTTTCCCTTATCTAGGAATTGGTTGGGCAAACCCTTGGACGTAAACATGATGAAACTTTGAAATGACAATAACCATTCTTGAAAACGAAAATTGAAACCATCTTTTAGACAATATTTAGAGTATGGTGGGCCGAACAAAACAAAATGTTTTATCATATCAGAGAATACCTCATCATGATTACAATTTTTTAGATAAAAGTCAATACGTATTTTTATTATTTATAAAAATTTGTAAATCCAGTTTTTTACGGACGGGTGCGGTTAGCGTCGGATGGGTGACCGTACGGGATTCTCTCTTAGTTATGTTTTCACAACGTTTAGCTACTGTCGAGCGGGAGGTTTGGCGCCGAGAATGGATGTGGGCACTCCAAGCTCTCACATGTCTGCATCCTAACTCGTCTGTTGGTAATCAGCTGCGCTCGGGAATTTTTGGTTTTGTGCAGTTTTCCACTCCCCTGACCAAATTTTCAGGCGAATGCGAGCGCTTGTAATAAAAATCCAGTTGCCGACGGTAGGGGTATTTTATAGTAGGGGTATATGTCAGGCATTGCTTGGATGCTCCTAATGAAAGTTGGGGTAATTGGGGATTTTGGGAAGGGATGTGAGTAGTATATCGAGCGTTTTCATTTTTATGGACATAAAATGCCTTATAAAAGTTGCGATTATCGAATAGTAATTAGCGACAAAAAGCAGGAGGCGGATTTACTAATTTTTATCGTACCTTTTAAAATTGTTAAAGAGAGCATGCAATTCTGACTCATTGGCAATTCGATCTAGCGAGGGGAGACATGCAAACAAACTTTATTTCAATTGTGTCCGATAAGAGCAGGAAAATTAATTTGCAATATTAAACACGCAAATTCGCCCCGCTAATAAGTTAATTTAATCATTCAAAGAGAAATATATAACTTGCCTATATTTAATAACACTAGAAGCTGAATATATCATACCTATTTAATTTTCGCTCACTTGAACTTCAAATTTTTTTTAGTAAATAAGAACAGAAAAGTAATGGTCAGTTTTGTATCGAAACTTCTAATTAAATTCCGATAAATTCTCAGGGAGTTCATTCATACACTAATTTAATACGTAGTTTCGTGTGATTATGGAAAACGTATGCAAATGGGTATTTAAAAATTCTCATCAAGATAATCCTTGAACAAATTCACCTCCTTTTTACATGACGTAAACACATGAATGTAGACATAAATAAAGTAAATTTGAAACAACTACAAAATATTGTTGAATTTCATATTTATTAATACTTACAATTTTTTTGAATTAGAAAATAAAAATTGAGAAGTATAAAAATTAGAAAATAGAAAAGAGAAAATAGAGAATTAATCAATTAAAAAGTCATCAACCTCAAGTAAGTAGATTGAAATTGAACAATCTCATATTATGATATTCGTGTGTAACGAAAAATGGAGAAACTTCATAAATTTCAAATTGTGACTATCAAAGTTAAAAATGAAGTAATTAAAAATAGATAATGTTTAAGAGCTGGCATTTGATTTCAATAACTAAAAGTAAAGCTAAATTAAATTAAACAATCTCAAACTTCCTCAAAAAATTATATTTTCAAAAGTGAACAATTGGAAATGGAAAGCGCTCCATTGAAAAATTGCAAAGAAAAAGTTTTAAAAATTGCAACTTTTCCCATTCAAGCCTTGAAACTCTCAAGCATTAAAAATCCTTAAACTTCAATTTTGCTTTAATTTAACAATTTGAAATTAGAAGCCTTAAAGATTTTAAATTCAAGCCTTTAATATTTCAAATTAAAGTAATTTTCAAAATTTAGCATTTAAAAATCAGTAACTTATTTAAATGCATTCTTTTGAAATGAAGAACGATTTGGAGTTTGATGTGAAGTCAGCTTAAATTGGAAGAATTGAACAATAATAACTTCAAATTCTTCAGAATTATGAAATTGAAAAATTAAGCCTTATAAATTTGCAGGGTGGCCCGCTGGACCGGGAAACTAGGAATTGATCGGGAATTTTTTGAGACCGGAAAAACCGGGAAATGACAATGAATTTATTTCTTGACCGAGAATTTTACAAATTTTTAGAAGAAAAATCTATCCAATCACTTGAAATATTCCAAATGTCATATCACATGATGTAATGCAATTTAAAATAAGTTCGATTTCAATTTTTTTTTTATTTTACGTTCAATTTTTAGCTTTTTCAATTATGAAATCATTTAGTTTACGATGCGTAATTATAAAATCTTTTACTTTAAAAAAATACTATTTTAGATTTGCATTTTTAAGCGTAAATTTTCAATTAAAAGAATTTTAAAATGCAGTTTTGAAAGCTTAAACAATTGAAAATTAAAAGCGTTTGAAATTGAAAATTTTTGATAAAAAACGTTTTTAAGTTGATGGTCTGTAAAAATAAATAAATTAATGATTTTATAAGACGATTTTGAATCTGTTAAAAACTAAACAATTTACAGGTTTTAAAGATAAAAATTGAACTGTTTTAATCCGAAAGCCTTAGTAGTTAAATTAATGTAAACGTCCGATTAAAACTTTATAAACTATTTTCAATTTTAAAATTTATTAGATTCATAAATGCTTTCATTCAGTTTCAAATCCTATTGAAATATTGTTTCAGTCTAAAATATTCCATTTTGAAGCCATGAAATTTGAAATTTTTAATTTAAAAAAGAACAATTTTTTATATATTTAGCAATATTTGACTGTACATTAAAACCAAACAATTTTAAATTGAATATTTAAAAATAAACAATTCGAATCTGAAATGTTTCTAATAGAAAGCCTCGAATCCTTAAAATTTCAGAGTGCTACATTTAGTGTTTCATTTTGATTTATAAATAACAATTGAACAATTATCAATTTGAAGCGATTCAAAATTAAAATAATGATTCTAATTCAAAGTGTGTTAAATTTTTTTAAAAAATCGTGCGGTTTTCAATGTTTCTGACTCAAAATTGCTTAAGATGATATAATTTTGAACATTTACAAATTAATTTATTCTTCATTTTAGAGCATTGAAAATGATAGCGTAGGTTAATTTTTTTAACCAGAAATCTTTGAACTGTTTAATTCATAAAAGTTAAAAATGTAAAATTTTGCAGTTTAACAGCATTTAATTTGGAATTGTTCAATTGAGATATTTTAAAATCTTTTCAAATCTTTGAAATCTTTTGAAATTTTTGGAAATATTTGAAATCTTTGTGAAATGTTTGAAATCTTTATGAAATCATGGAAATCTTTGTGAAATCATGGAAATCTTTGTGAAATATTTAAAAACTTTGTTAACTTCCTTGAAATCTTTGATATCTTTTGGAATTTTTGAATTCTTTGTTAACTCTTCTAAAATCTTTGTGAAATTTTTGAAATCTTAATGTAATTATAAAAATCTTTGTGAAATATTTAAATCTTTGTTAACTTTTTTGAAATCTTTGAAATCTTTCGAAAATGTTTAAAATCTTTACGAAATATTTAAAAACTTTGTTAACTCTCTTGAAATCTTTGAAATCTCTTAGAATCGTTGAAATTTTTGAAAACCTTCAAAAATCTTCGAAATCTTTGCGAAATCTTTTGCATCTTCATATTTGGAAATCTCTGAAATCTTTTGGAATTTTTGATATCTCTGTTAACTCTTTTGAAATCTTCTAAAATCTTTTGAAATCTTCGTGAAATTTTTGAAATCTTTATGAAATCATTAAAATATTTGTGAAATATTTAAATCTTTGTTAACTCTTTCAAAATCTTTGATATCTTTCTAAAATGCTTATAATCTTTGAGAAATATTTGAAAACTTTGTTAGCTCTTTTGAAATTTATTAAAATTTTTTTTAAATCTTTGAAATTTAAAATTGTTCAGTTGAAAAGTGTGGAAGGCTTCCATTTTGTATGTCTAAGTTATTAAGCATTTGAATAAAAAGTTTTTAAATTGAAAATTTGCTAAGCTTTAATTTTGAAACTTTAAAATTCAAAACATTTCCACTTTCAGTGCTTTAATTTGCAGTTCATCATGCAATCGCTTACGATTTAAAATTGAATCTACAGTTCTTTATGATTGTGAAGCAAAAACAGCCGCGCAGATCGAAGCCGAGTTAGACGAAACCTGGATCCACCACTGAAACCCGATACAAAGCAGCAGTCAAAGCAGTGGGTACTGCCTGGCGAAAGTGCGCCAAAGAAGGCGAAATCTGTTTTGACAATTAGGAAGGTGATGGCCACAGTATTTTGGGTTTCCCAAAGAATTATCCTCACTGATTACTTGAAGAAGGGTAAAACTATAACAGGAAGGTACTATGTATCATTATTGGACCATTTGAAAACCAAGTTACAAAAAAAAAACGTTTACGATTGGTGCACATAAAAGTGCTGTTTCATTACGACAACGCACCAGCTCACGCCTTCGCAATCGCAGTGGCTAAAATACATGAACTGGGCTTCAAATTGATTCCTCATCCACCCTATTCTTCAAACTTGGCTTCGTGCAACTTCTTTCTGTTCCCTAACTTAAAGACCTCGTTCAGCGGGAAGAGGTTCTCGTCCAATAAAGAAGTAATCAATGTCGTAAATGCGCATTTTGCAGACCTCGAGAAGTCTTACTTTTATGAAGGGATGCAAAAATGGGAATCTCGCTGGACTAAGTGTGCAGCCCTCGAAGGAGACAATGTTAAGAAGCAAAGGTAAACTAAACAAAAAATTTACTTGCTTTTTTACCAAACTTATAAAACAACCCTCGTAAAGTGAGATTGTTGGATACTGGATAGTTGACAGTGACAAAGGACATCGACTCTGAAAATTCGAAATCTCGACATTCAATCTCTTGCGCGGCGTTTCATCGAGTTAGGTGATGGAGAGTATCTCAGATGTCTCTGTGGAATCCTATCTGGCCTCATCTCCTAAACGCGCGCCTCTGATTAAATGCTTACTTTATTGTCGTGACTCGTCGCTGCTCAGATACGGCGGCAATTACAATTAATTATCCCCACTCGATACCCTCGAAGCCTAAATTAACCAGAGTCCGACAGACGGCCACTTCTGAACGGAAAGCTAATCTAATCTCTAATTCCTTGCACATGATCTGATCTGCATGTGATCCTGATCTTTGACTTGAAATAAACGTTCATTTTCGTGATATCATCTACTGGAAGATATTTATCACATCACATCGTAGAATGCTTAATTTTAGCAATTATTCTCTACCTTGACGCCCGTTTTTTTTTGTAGCTTGACTTTCAAATGGTCCAATTATGATACATGGTGCATTCCTGTTATAGTTTTACCCTTCTTCAAGTAATTGATGAGGATAATTCCTTAGGAAATCAAAAATACTTTGGCCATCACCTTTCTAATTGACAAAACAGTCTTCACCTTCTTTGGCGCACTTTCACCAGGCAGTACCCACTGCTTTGACTGCTGCTTTACTCGGACAGTCAGTGCTGCATCAGAAGTTATTTATATCGCGACTCTCTGCGCATATAATTTTGTAAGTGTGCCGGATTCAGAGACTATATATGCGGTCTTGAGTGTTTACTCACTCGTTCCTTTAAAACCGGTTTAAAGTAGATTTTATTAGCCTCCGCAACCTGGCCGACCAGACCCGAGGCTGGCCAAGTTACGCGAGATGAGTGTGATTGTTTGTCTTTGGCTGATTCTTAGCAAGAAAGATGACACAAACCTCATTAAAAATGTCACTAATTCATTACTTAAATATCATAACCTGAAAATAAAATTCAACTAACATTTTTCCTCATTATACTCGTAGCACAAAAGGTAATAACATTCTGCGTTTAATAAGCCCAAGTTTAAGGCAAAATGTTAATCTTATAAAAAGATATTGCAAAAAAGTCAAATTCTGATGTTTTCAAAAAATGGTAATAACTCTAGAAGTAATTAACATTTTTTAAAGTTCTTGGGCCCATTTTAAAGGTAAGTCTCTATAGTATTTTGCTTCATTATTATGATATTTTTAGAATTTTTTCCCTAAATTCTACCCTGGGATCAAGCTTGGTGCAAGAAAGTTGAAAAATTTCAATAATGGTTGTACTTAGCACATTGTTTAAAAAAATTCAAAACAATAATATTTGTATAAACATCAGTAAAATTCATTAAAATATTTTGAAGTTGAAAAACTATCAAATTTGAAAGTCTCTGCGATTCAACTATATGTCTTTAAATTTAAATTATTTCTGACTAAAAAGCTTAAAAATTGAAAAACTAAATTTAGAACCCATTAAATAATTCAAAAGCTAGAAATGTATAAATGTATAAATTTAAAATTTGAAAGGATCCACAATGAGCATGCATGATTTCTGACAAAAAAAAATGAAACGGAATTACAAATGAAGGGTGGCAGTACAGAAATAAATAACCAAAATTTTTATCGGAAATGGATTTATTGCTTTAAAAATTCCTAGAAAAATCAAATACACATTGTGGTAAAAGGATTTTTTCAAAATATAATTTTTTGATACAATAAGTTGAGAAAAATTTTTTAAAATAATATTTTAAATAAAATTTTAGTTGAAATTTTGATGAAGTAATAATTTTTTTCAATCTTCTATCATTGATATTTCTTGAAATTATCATTTATTGAAAAAATATATATGTTCTTATTTTTTTGGATTTTTTTCTTAAAAGATTCTGTCATACTGTGATGTCGCGATCTTCAATTTTGATTTCTTGATTCTCGGTCGATTTATTCGGAATTGGATAACTTTTTTGCATGAAACTTTGTTTATCCGTATTTAAAAACCTAATATCTCGGGAGCATGTTTTTATTTTTTCTAAGTTTTCTTTAATACTTTTTAAATTTTAGAAAAATATTTGATATAAAGAATTCATCGATACACTCGTTCTTTCGATCAAAAAATAGAAAAATGAAAAAAATTCCCCATTATTCCCGACAATTGAACTGCTGAACCACTGTTATCCCTGAATATGATAAAAAATGATTTTTAAATAAATTTTTTAAGTATTTACACATATTTTTAAATAAATTTTTTAAGTATTTACACATTTTTGAAAATGTGCGACTTTGTGCACCAAGTTTGACCCAAGGGCAGAATCGAGGGGAAAAATTCTAAAAATATCCTGATAATTTCGAAAAATACTACGGAGACGTTCTTTTAAAATTTGCCCCAGAACTTTTAAAAATGTTAATTATTTCTAGAATTTTTCCGATTTTTCAAAATTATCGAAATTTAACGTTTTTTTACAATATCTTTTTATAAAATTGACACTTTGCCTTTAACTTTGGCTTATTAGACGTTGAATTTTATCACCTTTCGCAGTATTATGAGGAATAATGTTGTACGCTAATATCATAAAAATTGAGGAACTTTATAACAACAGCTCAAAAAACATGCGTGTAGATAATTTCCGCCGGTAGTTTATTTTTAGCTATTTAAATCAGTGACAGTTCACTAAATTTCCAGTATTTTTTCACTGATTTCTCAGTAGAAAAAGACGCTGATTCCCAGTGAAATTGCACTGATAATTCTCAGTACATTTTTACAGATCAGTGAAATGTGATTATACTTTCAGTGAAATAGTTCATTGAGTATTGGATAGGAATACCTAATCTCTTTTGAATCAGCTCACCGAACATCAGAAACTTTTTTTCAGAATTTCAATCAGTGGATTTTCAATGACTTTTAAGTAGAATGATGAATCGAATTTTCAGCCAGATTTTCAGTATCCTCCCCTGAAACTTTAGTAACTATTCTACTCAGAAATCAATGTATAAGGACTCAAATTTCAATAATTTCCATTGATTGAAACATGATAAATGAGTCACTGAATCTTAGTCAAATTCTACTCTCTAAATTTGAATGAGTGAAATGCCCGTCACTGCGTCAAATCAGTCAAAATTTCCACTGTTTATTCAGTGATTTTTAACTGAATAATCACTAAAAGTCCTTACTAATTCAACTGACAAGGGGGGTGCAGTTGATGTCCGGCGCCGATTTTTTTATCATTTTGCAAGTGAAAAGAAGGTCCCAGACTATGGAAAAAATTTTTTTTTGGGAAATTGTTCCTGAAAAGAAATAATATTATTCTATTTTTAAGGCGTTAAGTTTTCGCACTAGTGATATTCTTCGAAAAAGTGTTTTAGGCACAACCTTTTCTTGCACCATCCACATGTTATTACTGCAACACCACCGCAAATATCACAAGAAGATTCCGTATCTTTGTTGAAACAACATTCTACAGGATTATTGAAATGTGGAGGTCTGTTTTGTATATCCGCTTTTATACCAAGAATATTTGAATACGTTAATAAATCTACGTGAAGACAATTGATTGTGTGCGAGAGACCTGTAACTTTATAATGTTATTCCTTATATGCAAGTTAATGTCAGACCTTAAAAGAATAGTAGCTTACCAGATTTAGAGGCTTGCAAATGACTATTTTTTGTCTTAAAAAGTCCTTCTTTTATTCTTGAACCAAATAGTCCAGGTAGTTCTTTCAAAACTGCAAAAAGGGGTGAAAGTAATCTTCCATCGGCAGGTATGGTTGGCTGAATTGTATAGCTATGCGTGGTTGAAGAAACCGATTGAACAACATTTAGTTATTTCGGAATTGAAGGTGTTACTTTTCCATACTTCAGAATTTGTGGCTTTACATTGTTTTTAAAAGCATCATATTGTTGTTCTATACCTCTAGCCTCATGTAGAGGTGATACAGAAATAAGTTTGGTGATTTTTCGCGAAATAACATTATGTTTCTTGAATTGCCATACCCACCAACGTGATACTTCAAACCATGGCATGACCGACTCACGCTTTTTTTGTCAAGCCCATCTTCGAACATTTGTATCATGAACTGTCATTTTCGAATCAATAGCCTCCTTTAAAATATCGAGAGTGTATTTTGTAACTGTGTATAGTTTATCTTCTCGGGCACCATCACTGTTAATTTGTTCTTGCCATTTTCATAATTGTTGTTCTGAACGAAGCTTCTTAAACCTTTGATGAACGGTTGTAAAAGATAAACGTTTCTTCTTTTCGGAGTACCAAAAATCAACAGCTTCCTTTTTATAGTCGAAATTGACTCTCTGCTCTTGATGTGTAAACAACCAGGTACTTCACCATAATCGTTTTCTTCTTTTCCTTCGTCTTCAATCTTTTGTATCTAACGGATTGATTATCATTTTATGTAGTTATACTTTATACAATAGAGAAACAATCAAATTTGTAACTGAAAAAATACTTTTTTCTTTCGGTTTATGTACATGCCTGGATCTACGCAAAACGTGATCAATTTAATAATCTGACAATATGAAACATGCGCAGTTATTATTGCAAATGCAGAAATGATGCCTTTATCACATCATGCATCTAACTCGTAAACAGGAAATATTCTGTTTATTTGCATTTACTTTTGGTTTATCTAAAAATTTTTGTAGAATTAGTTATGAGTCGAAATGATAGTGCAATTTTCAATGGATATATGTACGTGTCTGACCACAAATAAAGATTCTTTAAACAGTTCTGCTGTATGTATCATCATCAACATTGTTTGCTTAACAAAACATGTACAATTTTTGAGGGATAGTTTTTGCATAACAAGAAATATAATATTAATATTTTTTATTCATTGGTAATATTAAAGGGGTGGATTACACATAATTTAAGGGTTGTCTTATTGAAGTCGAATATCATTGATGATTCTTAATAGAATTGAATATCAAAACAAGATGTTTGCAGCAAAAAATTCCAAAATCTCACATTATTTGTCATACGCAGGAGCATTCTAGGGGTAGATTTTCAAAATTGTGATACTCTAGATGGTAAGTATTTTTACAATTCGAGCTAATATTGTAACACAACATCAATTACAACAATTTTATGCAAAAACAATAAAGACATTTTTAACTCTTACAACAGCAAAAGAATCAAAAAAATCGGCGCCAGGCATCGACCTAATCTCCCTTATCAGTGACCTACTTCTTAATGATTTACATTCAGAGATTAATGATTCCAATTATGATTCCAAGCATTTAACAAAATTTGAAATGATTTTATGATACTTCAGAAATGACAAGAGACTTAATTTGTGTAATTTCTAAAGTTGTGAAATGATTTTTAAAAAAATTTTAAACTGCAAGAGATTGATAGGAATTCAAAGTTTTTCACAGAATTACATTGGTTTTCAAGAAATTTCCGTTTAAATATGATTTCTGTGATTACAAAGATTTCACAAGATTTAAATATTTGATGAATTATAAAGGATTGCATGGGATTTCCAAGAGATTTTAGTAATTGTCTTGAACGTTATGGGATTGAAAGTACTTAAATATTTTTAAGGGATTTCAAGGATTACAGGTATCACACAGTAAAAACAAATGCTTAAAGTTATACCTTTAAATTGGTTTGCATTATTTTCAGTAGAAATTTTCTGGATTTAATGAAAAGTCCTTCTCAGGTTTTGATTTAATGCCAACAATTTTAAGTATTCTTTTTTATTGTCAACTATAAAGGATGTCCCCGAATTTGCATGGACATATTTGCTATTTTGCTGTCTTGCACTTTAGAAACATTAGTTTCAATATTTGTATACCTTCAAGAAATTCTCTGAACCCAAGAGGATTGAAAATTGTATGTTGCGAAGGAGTTACTCGTAGGTGGTAGAAACTTTTGCACATTATTTTTATCACTTCTTGAAATAAAATATCAATATCGTTAAAATCCCAGGAATTAAAAAACGTATGATGTGAGCAGATTTTTTTAATCAAAATATGCTAACCAGCCAATGAATTAGCCAAGAATTTGTATTCTTAGCATATTAAATTGATTTATTAGGAAAATAACATAAATAAAATAGATTAAAATTTCTTTGAGTAAAGGACTGAATAAAAGTCCATGGGAAGTGCAGTGGACCACCCGCGTCTCCTTTCATAAGAACAGGATCGTTCGTGCGGCAGAATCGAAGCAATTAATCGCATAGATGCCATTGTTAGGTGGATCTTTGGCATCGGCTTTGGAGACGGTATTAGCGAAGTCCTCTGCTTTCCTTCAAGGCATTTTTATTTTTATTTCTTACGCTTTCTTTTTATTACCATCTCGATATTTATTGCCATCGTTTTCCATCCAATAAGTTCTCTATTGTACTCTGTGGCTCGAAGCTTTGCAATTATTTACAAATATCGCTATTTTTGACTGACACACTTACGTAATGCAACTGTGCCAAAAACCATAGAAATAAAATGATTCCAAATAATATTTACGAGGGTCGTTTGATGAGTTTGGTAAAAAAGCAAGTAAAAATTTTTGTTTGTTGAAAAGTTTGCCTTTATTTCTAAACATAGTGTTCTTCGAGGGCTACACACTTAGTTTAGGGAGATTCCGATTTTTTCATCCCTTCCAGAAAAGTAAGATTTCTCCAGGTCTGCAAAATATGCCAAGTCTGGAGAATAGGGTGGATGAGAAATCAATTTGAAGCCCAGTTTGTGTATTTTTGTCATTGCGATTGCGGAGATGTGAGCCGGTGCGTTGTCGTGATGAAACATCACTTTTTTGTGCGCCAATCGTGGTCATTTTTTTGGTAGATCTACTTTCGAACAATCCAATAATGATGCATAGTACGTTCCTGTTATAGTTTTACCCTTCTCCAAGTAATCAATAAGGACAATTCAGCTGACAAAACAGTCTTCGCCTTCTCTGACACGCTTTCACCAGGCAGTACCCACTGCTTTGACTGCTGCTTTGTCCTGGATGTATAGATTCAAGTAATTATCGTAAATCCCTGAAAAGTGGATCAATTAATGTGCTGGAAGTTCCGAACGTTCAAATGAACGAAACTTTTTACTGATGGCTTTATAAACTAGAAGCAGTGCTTAAATTTTTGTTTATTTACACTAGGAATAGTAGATTATCAAAAGAAATTTATAATGCATTATTTTAAATTGTAGTTGGAACAATATTCATGGATAAAATAGAAGTGGGGAAAATTATTTCGTCCATTTGAACGTTCAGAACTTCAGGTACATGATGAATTAAGCAAAAAAATTCAAATTGAGAGGCTACAAAAATTGAACTTTCATAAGCGCCTGATTTCTATCAAAGCGAATTCGATTTTAATTAACGATGAATCGATTAATCTCCATTTTTCAGTGGAATCCGGTTCACTTTGAGTTACATTTACGAAGGCTCTTATATGAATTTTAATTTTGTTTTGCAGCTCACAAATTACTTTTTAGTCACTTTTTTAAAATAAAGTCACTATAGTCACTTTTTTAAACGAAAAAATCAATTTATTCACTTTTCTTTCAATAAGTTAAAACAGAAAACCCAATGATTTTACCACTATTGAATTCAGGTCTATGTCTATTCCTGAATTTTCTTGCATTCTTTGAATTCCTTTTAATTCTATTAAATTCCTCTGAATTATTCTTAATTTACCCTGAATTCCTTGAAATTTCGTTGTAATCCACTGAATTCAATGGATTTTTGTGGAATTTAAAATGGTTATTGTATTCATTTGATTTACTTTAAATTTACTCTGAATTCTTTTCAGTTCATGTTGGATTTGTATGAATTTTAATCGAACTCTCTTGAATTTCTTTAAACTCTTCTGAGTTCCCTCCAGTTTTACTGAAATCAATTGAATATTATGTTTTTTTCCATTTTTTGCAATTCATTTTAATTCATTTGGAATTTACCCTGAATTCTTAATACTTTATCCTGCATTCTTTTAAATTCTCATGGTTTCTTTGGAGTTCTCTTGATTTTTTTTTAATTTACCCTGAATTCTGTTGAATTTGCTTTAATTCTTCTAAATTCACTCAATTCTACTCAATTCAATGGATTTTTTTCATTTTTTTTTAATTCACCCTGAAGTCTTAAACTTACCTTGAATTCTTAGGTATTTCAACAGATTCTCTTGAATTTCCTTTAATTTGTCTAAATTCACTCCAAATTTATTGAATTCAATGAATTTCGTTAATGTTCCTAATTGTTTTCAATTCACTTGAATTTTTTCCCCTTGGATTTTATCTAATTCATTGCTTTTCTTTTTAAATTTTTCTTTCAATTCACTTAAAATCTGTCGAATTTGCTCTAATTTCTGTTCACTCATCCCAACATTCGGGGTTTTGGTTTTTCAGAAAAATGTTGCCGTCCACAAAATATTAAAATTTTAGTTTTTTGGGAATCTGAATTTTCGAGAATTTACTCATTTCGGCAACTTACTAATTTCAGGAGATTAAAATTTTGGCATTTTGAAAATTCGGGTTTTAAAATTTCGGTAATTATATAATTTTGGGAATTTAATAATTTCGGTAGTTTGAGAGTTGCGAATATTTTCAGTTACGTTAATTTCCACTTTCGGAATAATTAAATTTCGTTAATAAAGATTTTCGGTAGTTTTATTTATCTTCGGTAATTTTCTGTTTCGGAAAATTTTCCATTTCGGTAATTACATTTTCGATGCACTCATCTCGCGTAATTGTGCCGCCCGTTCGTGTACCGTCTTCACGGTTTTTCACGCTTGACTTTTTCTGTTTTCCCCCTGAGCGTCCCTTGACGCCCTACAATCAAGGTTTTGGCTCGGACAGTCAGTGCCGTATCAGAAGTTGTTTACATCGCGATTCTCCGGGCATATACTTTTGTCCGTGTGCCGGGTTCAGAGACTATATATGCGATTTCGAGTGTTTACTCACTCGCCTCTTTAAATCCGGTTAAAACTAAAATTGATTAGCGCCCGTTACTGTGCTGACCAGACCCGAGACCGGCACAGTTACGCGAGATAAGTATGTTTTTAAACATTCATGATTTTGTTTCTACGGCAAAATTATGTCGCCCCAGTAACGTAAATAAATATGATTTGACTTTCCGTTATATTTGCTTATGTCTGAGATTTCAAGAGGCTTTTGCTAAGTTGACGAGACAATTTTCATCGAGTGCTTAAGCCAAGCTGGTAACTCTGTCCTCGGTACAGCAAACGTGATGTTTTTCAGAATGTGATAAGACGAGTGGCAGCTGGGGTGTGCGTTGAATATTTCACCGGGTAGAATGGAGTACAATGCGGAACGAAACTGAATAGAAGCTGTTGTGGAGGGGGTACTATTGCAGCGTCGCTCCTCGCAGGGGTCCATATTTAATCCGCCTCGCTAAATTCGATACCCTAAGCCGCTCTGATGCATTTTGACAAAACCGAATCGACGTTTTGGAAAGCATAATTCTATCGAAAATTCCTGGAAAATATAACAAAGTAGAAGATTCAGAGCAAAATTTATGGGTTTGTCCAACGATTTTATGGATAATGGGGTTCGAGGGATTTTTTGAGACAAAAATTGTTGGATTATTTCAACTATTGTATACATGTATGTAGATCAAAAGTATAATCTACATTTCTCAGTATTGAAACAATATGCTATACGTCATATGTGTTCTAATAAGTTTGGGACAAAGCTTCAAGAGCTATGCGTAATCTCTGAAATGTTAACTATAACCATGATTGAAATGTATATGGGTGAATGTGATATTTGTGACACGTTCGTTCTTTAGTCTAAAATCGTATCTCAAAGAGTAAATACCTGCCTCCCGAGTGTCTTGAATAAATTGATTTGGTTATAAATTAGTTGAATTGTTGTTCTTCATAACCGGTTTACCAATAGGTAATGGGCCCAGTATACGTCCAGAATCGGTGATTTATATTTTTGAATATAAATAGGAACATTAATTGACGGAATTGTGAACATTCTAAGTGCAATTCTCGATGGAAAAGTAGCAATGGAAAGTTTGAAAGTGAAACGGAACATCAAACTCTTTGATGGAGAAACTTACAGTGTTTGGAAGCTTAGCTTACGTGCTTTATTAACTGAATTAGATGTAATTAAAGTTTTAGACAGTGCAATTTCAGTTCAACCAAGTGATGAGTGGAATAAGGCTAAAAGGATTGCCAAAATTGTAGTTGCGGAGTATTTAACCATCTCATTCCTAGGTTTTACTAAGTCAAGAGAGCACTCCAAAAGAAATTTTGTATAATTTGATCATTATTTATGAGCGCAAAAGTCTTGCAGCTTAGTTAGCTCTAAGAATAAAATTACTTGGATTAAAGTTGTATGGTGATACACTACTTTCAAGACATTTCTCAGTTTTCGACGATTTGATTACTGAATTGACAGCAACAGGCACAAAGTTAGATGAAACGGACAAAGTGTCTCGTTTGCTCCTCAATCTTCCTACAACATTTGCCGGTGTAATAACTGACATCAAAACATTGTCGGAAGACAACTTGACATTGGCGTTTGTGAAGACACGACTTCTTGATCACGAAGTTAAATTAAGGAATGAGAGCAGTGATACAAGTGTTAAAATACTTCAAGCGGAAAATAAGGATGTGTCGACTGCAAAGAAAAATTACTACGAAGCCTCAGAATCATCGAAATACAAATACCAAGGGCAGTTTAAAGGACAATCTTTTAAATCAATTGGAAAGTCCTTTAATATCAGACAATGTTATCATTGTGGTAGGAAAAATCACATGAAGAAAGATTGTATTTATTACAAGAAATAACTACAATATAATGCTGAAAGGAAAAGAACCGTTCAAAAGGTTCAAATAACCGAGGAATCAACTAATGCAATCGCAAGCACATCTGGTTTTGCTTTTATGGCCGGCGGTGACTGTCAACCTGAAGAAGGAAAAATTACTTTTTTTCTCGAATCTGGAGCGTCTGACCATATTGTCAAGAGGGATGATTTGTTCTTTAGCTTCATCGAATTGCGACCCCCCATAAAGATTTCATGAAATTTTTGGGGTGAAGCAGTTCTAATTTCTGCATTGTTAATTAATTTAACTTCTACCAAAGCTCTGAGGCATAATAAAACACCATATGAATTGTAGCCTAGTAAGAAACCACAACTAAAGTACTTACAGTTTTTGGTTCAACAGTTTATATTCATAATAAAACCAGGAAGACAAAATTTGATGAAAAGTCCTAGAAAGGTATATTAGTTGGATATGTACCAAATGGTTATAAAGTGTGGAAAGAAAGAGTATTTAATGGACTACAATGAAACTTTTGTGCCAGTCGCAAGAATTTCAAGTTTCAAATTCATAATAGCCCTTGCTAATCAATTTAATTAAATGGTTCATCATATGGATGTCAACAGTGCTTTTTTAAAGGTATTTTAAAAGAAGAAATTTACATGAAAGCACCTGAAGAAATAAAATGTAAAGATAATCAAGTTTGCAAGTTAAATGAAGCCATATATGGATTGAAGCAATCGGCTAAATATTGGTTTGAAATATTTGAGCAAACTCGAATTAATAAAGGTTTTCAAGATTCAGCTGTTGATCGATGTAGTTATATTTTGGACAAAAGAGATGTTTCTAAAAATATATACGTAGTTCCCTTTGTGGATGATTTAGTAGTTGCTACTGCTAATAATAAATCAATGCGAAGTTTTCAAAATTATTTAAAAGATCAATTTCACATGACAGATTTAAATGAGGTAAAGCTTTTCGTTGGAATAACGATTGATAGAAATTAAAATAGAATAACTTAAGATCAGAGTGCGTACATTGAGACAATTTTTGATAAATTTAATATAGCTGATTGTAAAGCTATTAGCGCACCTTTTGAGAGTAAATTGGACTATATTGCTTTAAATTCTGATAAGGAATGTGATGCTGCTTGCCGATATGTAATTGGTTGTTTAATGTACTTTTTGATATGCACACGGCCTGATTTAAGTACTGCAGTAAATATTTTGAGTATATTCTCGAATAAAAATAATAAAGAATTGTGGCAATATTTAAAAAGAGTATTAAGATGTTTAAAGGGCTTAATCAATATTAAATTAACATATATCCGGGGAGATTATGAACAACTCTTATGCGGTTGTTGATTCCGATTGGGGTGGTAATGATAAAAATGATAGAAAAAGTACAACAGGTTATCTGTTTAAATTATTTGAAAAATGTACAATATTTTGGAATACAAAGAAACAGTTATCTGTGGCTGCTTCATCTGCTGAAACTGAATATATGGCTCTTTTTGAAGCAGTAAAAGAAGCAATTTGTTTAAAATCACTAGAAAATAGTATTTACATAATTACTTCAGATCCAATAATAAGTCGTTACCAGCTGTAAGATTTATCGAGCTGAGAGCTAAGATGAGCTTAGAATAAGAATAATTCTTTGTAATGTTTCTGCTGAAACAGTATACGATGATTTGATAATGGTCGCATTAGGTTTTTCTGGGTTTTCCCTGATCCCTTGCACGAATATTGGACCATTTGTAATTTGTTTTCCCAGGTAGCAAAGGAAGGTATGTCTTTGCTTAAGTAATACGCCATTTTCATGCATGTGTTGTAAAACGTTTGTTTTATTTAAGTTGCTGACTTGCTGCCACCTTTAAAGCATGATATTTGGAGCATAAAAAATTTATTTAAATGTCGAAGTTTTCTTTACCGGGGGCCAATTTCAT
The DNA here is from genome assembly GCA_032362435.1 of Melikaiella ostensackeni. Lineage (NCBI taxonomy): Eukaryota > Metazoa > Arthropoda > Insecta > Hymenoptera > Cynipidae > Melikaiella > Melikaiella ostensackeni. The sequence goes on along the minus strand of JAUMHM010000071.1, from coordinate 9,767,637 downwards.
TAAATTTTAATACGACAAAGGCTCACATGCAACCCTGGCCAATGTTTTGTTTGTGCTACATTTCAACTCACAATGGCTATTGAAATTTGTATTTTATCCCGAGAGCTTGTACGGTAAAAGGAAAACAATGGAATATTCGTTCATATGAATCGTTTGCCTCGAGGACAAATAACGCGTTCTGCAAAACAAAATTAAATTTTACAAAAGAGATTTGCAAATCAAGAGCGTGCGTAACGTATATTGTGCAATGCACAATAATGAAGTGCAGCTGACAATGTGCACAAATATTAAGCCTGAAATGATATTTTTTTCCACAAAATTTCAGGTTCATCATAAAAGCAATTTTTATACATTTTTTATTATTCACTCTTTTTTCTTCATTTTTTTGCTTATTGAACGACACTGTGCAATGTAATGCTACCCAGCATTGTCAGTAATAAAGTGATATTAGTATATGCATAATTCTCGTAAAAAGACAGAAATATTAATGTATTTTAGTATTTTTCTGTAGGATTACCAACATCGTACTATAAACACAAAATATTATAAAAAACTACAAAATTAACTGTTATTCTACATAATTGGATAGTACTGTGCGTACTGATCGTACCACGGATTTAACAATAATTTAAAAAAATTGGTAGACTAGTACTGCTTGTACTTCAAAAATAAGCAAACTGCAGAAATCGCATTACCAATTATGTATTCACTATATTTATTACGGCGTCTACTTGACCGGAAAATGACGGGGAATTTCATTCACCGGGAAAAAACCGGAATATGACCGGGAATTTTGTTCACCCGAGTAAAAATGCTTTGACTTGATTTCGACTCGATTTAGTCTTGAGGTTAACTTCAAGACAGCAATGTCTGGCTGCGTCTCGAAAATTAGCCGAGACATCCTATATGTCTCACTTTTAGGGACTCAGAAATAAATAGTTGACAGATGCAAAGGATTAAAGTTTATGAGTAAAAAACGATCCAAATCTTAAGGTAGTTGTTTTTAAGTTAACAATTCAGGACCTGTGGTTCGTAACGACTATAGCCGTGAAAAAGTTTCTTTAGAAAGATTGAAATTGTAATTCTCTATAAGGCTCTCCTAAACTGTAAGAAATACGTAAAAACAGACGATTTCGGCTCAAGACATGAAATAAAATCTGGCTCCGTCTCAAAAATGAGACGAGACATCAGATATGTCTTGTTTTTATGTTCTTAGCAAGGTTATTTCAAGTCGGCGTAAACTTTTCTCAAAGCGAACCTTTCTGGACTCGGAAATGAGATAGTTGACAGATGCAAAGGATTAAAATTTATGAAAAAAATTGTCCAAATCTTAAGTTAGTTGTTTTTAAATTAACAATTCAGAATCTGTGGTTCGTAACGACTATAGCCTTGAAAAATTTTCTTCAGAAAGATTAAAATTGTAATTTTCTATAAGGCTCTCCTTAACTGTGAGAAATACGTAAAAACAGACGATTTCGATATCTTCATCAAACAAGTATAATACAAATGAAAATCTGTAAATGAATTGATTCAATATACATTTTGTATAAAAGTATAGAAAGTTGTTCAACCATCAATAATGTCTCAAGACTTAAAAATTCGACTCAAGACATGAAATGAAGTCTCGCTTCGTCTCAAAAATGTGACGACACATCAGATATGTCTCGCTTTTATGATCTCAGCAGGGTTATTTCAAGTCGGCGTAAACTTTTCTCAGAACGAACCTTTCTGGACTCGAAAATGAGAAAGTTGACAGATGCAAAGGATTGAAATTTATGAGAAAAAAATTGTCCAAATCTGAAGTTAGTTGTTTTTAAGTTAACAATTCAGAGTCTGTGGGTCGTAACAACTATAGCCTTGAAAAATTTGCTTCAGAAAGATTAAAATTTTAATTTTCTATAAGGCTCTCTTAAACTGTAAGAAATACGCAAAAACAGACGATTTCGGCGAAAAGTGATTTCATATATTTTATTTCTCTAATTCTGAGTTGGAACAAAGAATTTGTAAAAAAATCATAATTCTCACTTAGAATAGGGAATTTTGAAAAAGAATTACAATTCTAACCTATAGGTGTAGTGAATTTTCTAAAATAATTATAACTCTCAGTTCTCAGTTGGGATAGGGGATTTCAGTACTCTCTAAATTTGAATCAGTGTGATTTCACTGATTTTCAGTGAATACCTTTACTGATTTCAATCAGTGACACATTTATATCTATTTGAATCAGTGAGATTGCATTGCCAATCAGTGAAAAATTTTACTGATTTCATTCAGTGACCAAATTCTCACTGATTTAAATTATAGAGAGTAAAAAATTATAATTGCGACTTTGAGACAAGAAATTTTCTAAAAGATTTATAAATCTGAGGTGGAACAGGGAATAAATGAAAGAAATATAAAAAAATTCATGTATAGAATTACAATTACCCCAACTTGGAACAGGAAATTTTAGTCAAGGATTTTCTAAAAGAATTATAATCCTGATATATAACTGGGAATATCTGTAAAGAACTGTAATTTTCATTTTAACTTCACTCTAGAACAGAAAATTTCGTTAGAAATTATAATTTTTACTCTAAGACAGGGAGTTTCCGTAAACAGTTATAATCTGACTTGGAACATCGAATTTTGGACACGGAACGGGAATTTTGAAAAAGAATTTCAATTCTGATTTATAAAAGGGGAATAAAAAAAAAGTAAGTAGAAAAAAGTCAGAATTCGTCAGATTGTGAAATTTTCTTGTTCCAAATCCAAAATTCCCTATTCTAAGTGAGAATTATGATTTTTTCACAAATTCCCTGTTCCAGTTCAGAGTTAGAGTAATAAAATATATGAAACCACTTTTAACCGAAATCGTCTGTTTTTACGTATTTTTTATAGTTTAGGAGAGCCTTATAGAAAATTACAATTTCAATCTTTCTGAAGCAATTTTTTCAAGGCTATAGTCGTTACCACCCACAGATTCTGAATTTTTATCTTAAAAATAACTAAGTTAAGATATGGACAATTTTTTTTGTTCAAAAATTCTTTTTTTTTTAAAAGAAAAATTTTCCAGAATTTGAAACTTCCCTCTTCCAAATTTTAGAAACAAGGAGTTACTATATTTCTTAAATATAATATAAAATGTTGTAAATAAATATTATTCTGACCTCTGAACTTCGGTAAATTAAAAAAATTTTTAAAATTACCTAAATTGGCATTACAATAAAAATAATGTTTCCAAAATCAGAATTGTAATTCTTATGACCAATAATTATCTGATGTTCCAACTCAGAACTATAATTATTTTTTGTCCGCCGTACGCCGAAAGTAAGCCTTGTCGGTGTCGTTTTGCATGCGGAAAGTTGATTTTTCCTCACTAGTTCGGTAAAATTGTAAGTGTGCGGAAAATCAACTTTCCGCACGCAAAACTTACAATTTTACCGCACTAGTGCGGAAAAATCGACCATCCGCACCCAAAACGACACCGACTCGGCTTACTCTCGGTATACAGCGAACAAAAAATATCGTTCGTATCACGTGCGAAACGTATTTTAACGCGCGAACGAGTCGCGACTCGCTCTTGCGTTAAAATACGCCTTTCCACTCTTGATACGAAATACACTATTCCGAAATTCCCTGTTTCAAATCAAGAATCTTTTGAATGTATCAAAATATTTATAAATCTCTTGAAATCTTTAAAAATCATTTGAAATCGTTTGAAATCATTCAAACCTTTTGAACTCTTTTAAATTAACCGGGCAAAATTAGCACTTGACTGGGAGAAAACCGGGAAATGACCGGGAATTTTAAATCATCCGTCGGGTAGATACCCTGTTTATATTTTGTTCCGAAATCGCTATTCGGATTCGGCGCAGTACTGCGAAATTTTAGCATGCTGTGATTTGTTTCTCTGAAATGGGTAAACCAAATCGTCCTTTCTAAAATTGCTTGCATGAGTAACTCGAATTTAAAAAATACACTCAACTCTGAATCTAAGTCAGCTGGATTTAAGTCGTTTCTGGAATTTCTGTCGGCTCGCATTTGATGATGAGGGGGTCCAAGGTCCATCCATTGTGATAAAAAATTTACATTTGTACAAAATACAGTTAATTAATATTGTGTATTCCTACTGGAAATAGTTCATACGGTCCTGACTGTTTTTGTCAAAGAAATTCTTTGAAGAGCCTCACGGTTATCGCAGGCACACCCGAAATCCGACATAAATCCAGAGTTGAGTGTATGCTTTTTCTCACAACGTAGAGTTAAGTGAATGATTGCAGTCACAAAAAGGGCCGACGAATGTATACAGAAGACAAACATGTAGTTTGGACAGTCACATTTTGTAGTCATTCATACGCAGACGGAATTACATTTTTCTTCCAGTGACAAGAAGGACTTGGTTTGTACCCGCGGCAATTCACTACTGCGGTTCTCTTTTATAAAGGTGAGCTTATTACGACTGTTTTTCTCTCGACGTTGTAATTCGCTTCTCATTTTCGAGGTTCAGTGGCTCACCAGAAAATTGCCTGTTTTTGTTTGTTAGGAGTACAGTTAAGTGTAAATACTCGTAAGAACTTTTATTTTTAAACCAGTGCAAGACTGTGGTTTTTCTAAGTTTTTTATTGATTATTACATGTTTCGCTGTATTGGTACAATTATATTACACAGTTATTATTATTCTTATTATTGTTATTATTATTGTTGAGTTCCATAGCATTGAGGTCTTAAAAACCTATTATACAGTATTTTTTTTCAAATTCCCACAAAATTGAGGGCGTTCAACGTAAATCCGCTTCGCAAGATTTCGAAGGGTAAGAGGCCTGTGAAAATTTTTACTTTACTAAGAAGAGCTTAGAATCACTGTATAAACCGTTGTCACGCCCAATGATAACCCGCGGCTGTATACAACTTGATTAGAAGTACTCGCATTTGCCTGGACGTTTGGCCAGGGGAGAGGAAAACTGCAGAAAACCTGCTGCCGAGTACAGCCGGTTTTTCGGCGTCAAACCTTCCGCTCAGTTCTAATACAATTATACAATTACACAGTTATCATACAATCAGATTTAGAGAATTTTAAGGATGAGTATTTTTCAGGAGTTTTTAACTTTTTCGTTTCGAAGATAGAATGAATAAAAAGTTAAAAGCAACTCCAGCTTTAAATAAATTCCAATTTTAGTTCTAAGCTGTTTGTTTTGAAAGCAATTTTACATTTGAAGAATTTAAATTCGCATAAATAAATGTAAATTTAGCATCCAAATTGGAACCAAAGCGATTTATCCAAATTCGAAAACTAAAATATTAAGTGTAGTAAATTAACCAAATCTATAAACTACCGACACAGAGTGGTCAAAATCAGGAATTTACTGTTCAAAAAAATCTACAGCCTTCAGTTTTCATCCGATTTACAATTTTCTTCTAAATCACACTTTAATAAATTTTAATGAGATCTGTGAAACGCGATTTTCAAATTTGGCTCTGTCTATATTTATTTATTTAACGCAAAGTGTGGTAGAAAGGGCAATTTTGCATTTTTTTTTTCTTTAGGAACTATTGTCAAGTATCACAAAACGTCTTAAATCGATGCGGGGGCACTTCCAGGATACGATTAATTTGCGTAATAATTAATCCAATTGTTATAAACAAATTAGGTCAAGAAATAAACAACGGAATGGTTTATGAACGAAAATTTTTTTTGTACTAAGATTGCTACGTTTTATCTCTAGCGCGACATTGAATGGAAAACATGTATAAAATATTTTAAATTATTATTGTTATAAACAATTATCCAAAAATTAATAAATTCTCATTTTTCTGTAAATTTCGCCTCTTTTTCAGTTTCACTGTTTGACATGCTCATAGAAGCTGCAAATTCTCTTTATCAGTTGTCAAAATATGATAAAAATTACATATAACTACAGGAAATTGATAAGTATTAACAATTGTCATTTTTTATCAACAAACTGGATAAACAAAAGCGAAATTTTGTCATTTTCGCGCAGAATCTTTGGTTTTTTTCACCCGAGTTTTCCTCCAAATGTGTTAAGGGAGAGGCTTAACTACAGAACATTTTTAATTAATAACAATGCCATGGTTGTAAACAATAAGACATTTTTTGTATTAAGAGTACAATGTACATGCAACCTCAAGAAATATGAAAAAAAAGAAATACGAAAAAAAAACAAAAGACTCGCGAAGAAACAAATGAACACTTTGAAAAATGTTTTTTGTTCATTAAACTTCTTTATGCAAACAGAGAAGTTCAATTGAAGTCAAATATTCGTAGAAATCCTACTTTTTTGAGTCATTTCAAAGTGAAGCAGTTGAAAAAAATATACTTTTTTACCATGAAGTGTTAATGCAACATTAAAATGGGTTTTCGTTTATTATATTCGTTTATAAAAGTAAAGGATTGAAATTCCAATCATAAAAATGTGATATTTTATATAAAATTTGTTTTTAACAATGGCGATTGTTAGTAATTAATAATGTTCTGTAGTTAAGCCTCGCCGTTAACGCATTCAGAGGTGACTCGAATGAAAAAAACCAAAGATTCGGCGCGAAAATGCCAAAATTTTGCTTTTGTTTATCCAGTTTCTTTATAGAAAACGACAATTGTTAATACTCATCAATTTCCTGTAGTTGGGCCTTTACGTAAACGCATTTAGAAGCAGACTCGCGTGAAAAAAAATATTTTGCACGAAACTGACAAAATTTTGCTTTTGTTTATCTAATTTGTTTGTAAAAATAATTTTCATCATATTTTGACAACCGATAATGAGAATTTGCAACTTCTATGAGCATATCAAGCAATGAAACTGAAAAAGGGGTGAAATTTGCAGAAAACTAAGAATCCATTAATTTTTGTACGATAATCGTTTATAATAATATGCAAATTAAAAGCGGTTTCATATATTTTATTACTCTAATTCTGAGTTGGAACAGTGAATTTTCTAAAGGATTTATAATTCTGAGTTGCGACATGGAATTTCAGTAAAAAAATATAATTTTGACTTTGGAACAGGAAATTTCATAAAGAATTATAATTTTGACTTTGGGACAGGCAATTTCCACAAAGAATCAGAATTTTAACTGTGGGACAGACAAATTTTGAGAAGAATTATAGTTCTGAGATAGAAAAGAGAATTTCCGTAAAAAATTATGATTTTAATGTCAGGTTCATTTTACAACAGGAAATTTCGTTAATAATTAAAAATTTTACTTTAGGATAGGGAGTTTCCATAAAGATCTATAATTTGATTTGGAACAGGGAAATTTTGATATGGAACGGGAATTTTTGAAAAGAATTTTAATTATGATTTATAAAAAGGGAATTTACAAAAACAATCTCTGTTCTAAGTTAGAATTCGTCACAGTTTGAAACTTACTTCTCCCAAATGTTTAAAAATTTAGTTACAATTATTTCTGAATTATAACAGAATTTTTAAAAAAATAAATATGATTCTGACGTGAATCAGGGAATTTCGGAAAGAATTATAATTTTGTCTTGGAACAGAGAATTTCCTTAAAGAATTAAAATTTAGACTTTGGAACAAGTAATTTCCATGAAGAATTATAATTTTCACTTTGGAACAGGGAATTTCCGTAAAGAATTATAATCTAGACTTTGAGGCAGAGAATTTCCATAAAGAACAATAATTTTCACCTTGGAACAGAGGATTTCCGTAAAGAATATTATAATTAAGTCTTTAGAACAGGACAGGGAATTTTCGTCATGGAACGGGAATTTAAAGCAATAATTTAGTTCTGATTCAGAAGAAGGGAATTGAAAATAAATCCCTGTTCAAATTCAGAATAAAATTGTACTGGAACCTCGATTTAGTTTGCTTCTTGGGCATTGCCTCGATGACCGTGATTCCGTTCCAAGGATTTCTACGAAGCAAACAGACAGGGAGAACTGCGTAACTTCGCTAACCTCCGCTAAATTAACATTTCAAAAAAAGCAAATAAAATTAGATTTGAATTTTAATTTGAAAGAAATCTCAATTTGAAAGCATCCACATAAAAAAATAAAGTTTGAACTATTCAAGATTTTGGGCTGTAACCCAAATTTCCGTAAATCCAGTGAATAACTTCAATTTTGGACGCCGTAAAATTTTCAATCATACAAATAATGAAATATTTTCAATGAAAAAGGTTTGAAATTTTAGAGTTTTAAACTTCGGTAACAATCTAAAGATAGCATTTTTCAATTTCAATTGAAAGTGGAAAGCGCATTTGAAATATCAAAGTGATTGTACTTTGACGAAGTTCAAATTTGTCAGCATCGAAATTGAGATAAAATATTTCACTCCATTTGCGTCAACCCTTTACTTAAGGAAACTTTGCATATTTCTCATTTATTTTTAAATACACGCGGAAAATTCCCTTTCCATTCATTAGTCTTCAGTAAGGTCCATCCTTTATGATAACAGAAGTGTACGTTTGTACAAAAGATAGTTAATTAATATTATGTACTTACATCGCGATTTTTCAATTCTTTGGATCGTGGCAAAAGGGGAATTTAAATTTTATATATTTTAGGTCTAATTTTCCTCAAATTGGGATCATGGACCATTTCTCTTCTCAGTGCTAGAGGGGACTATGGTAATGATGGGCGTTGTATTTTCTTTCTTTCGTTGGTCTTAAAGCTGACCTACTCTTTTCAATTCGGTCCAGACGAATGCAGCCACTTCCGGCGCCGTAACCCTTAAAAAGGTAAATGAGCAGAGAGCGGGCAAGCCCAGTCTGAAGTTACGCACCGAGCCTAGGCTCGGCTCCTTCGTTACGGAGAACCGTCGCGTAGGGAGAAGTGGTGGGAGAGCACACGCGGGGCACATACGACGCTTTATTTTCTTTTCCTTCTTCTCAGTGTTGTCCGCTAATCACAGTCACTGACATTCAAATGCTCGCGCACGCTCTCCCACCACTTCCCCCCCATGCGGTGGTTCTCCGCAACGAGGGAGCCGAGCCTAGGCTCGGTGCACAATTTCAGACTGGGCTCATCCGCTTTTTGCAAATGAGTTATTTTTAAATTCTAAAGTTTTGAAAAGCTGAATTTTAAAACTTGGAGCTCTATTTCCTCCTGTGAAAATTCACAGAAAAAACTTCGGTTTATCTAAAATTAGAAGAAAAAAAAAATTCGATAAAAAGTACGAGGACGCGAACGCATGACGGCAGACTCTCAAGCTTTCAGTGCGGATTTCTTTCAACCTGTTTTTCTCGTAAACCGCTTTCTATCTAAGCTAACGGATTGAGCTTTTTTCATTTCATATCAGGCCCTCTTCGCCCGAAAAATTTCAGTTCTTTAAAAATAAATAAAAAAAATAAAAGAAAGGTATGCCTCAGGAAACTACTCTATCTAAAAAAAAAAGAACAAAATTCAATCAAAGTAGAACAGTCGAAGGGTTTCTTAACTTTTTTTTTTATCAGAGTTGAGATTTTTTCTACCTCATAAATTCCCTACTGAGATTTCATTGGATGACTATTAATTTTCCAAAAAATTTTTTGCCAAAGGCTACCCTTTATCGAAAAAATGTGGTTTTTCAAATTTTTTGTATGGATTGAAATGTATATTTATTAAAATCTCATGTAAAATTATGGAAATGTAACATTTTTAACAATTTCTTGTAATATAAAATTTGACGGTTGAAAATTCAATTCAATTTTCTCTAACTGTTAATAGTTAAATTTTGAACTGTCGAAAATTCAAGAAAGGAAAACGAATTTTATAGTAAAATCAAGTGTTAAAAACGTTATCTTTACATAATTTTACATGAGAATGTAATGAATAAACATTTCAATCCATAATTTTCTTTTTTTTCAAAAAAGATCGATTTTTTTCAAACGGGTTATTGTTTTTTCTTGAATCTTCAATAGTTGACTATTCATTTTTTTGGTCGAAGTTTCATCATTTTAGTTTAATATCGTCTTTTTGGTTTGAAAATTCATCTCTTGTGGTCAAAACGTTTACTTATTTAGCTGAGAATTTAATTATTTTGTTCAAAATTTAAGATTTTTGTTAAAAAATCATCCTTTTAAGGTGAAAATTCGTCTCTTTAGTTAAAAACTCAACTGCTTTGTAGAGAATTCGTCTTTTTGGTTTGAAAATTTATCTCTTGCGGTTAAAAATGTGATTATTTAGTTAAGAATTTAATTAATTAGTTGAAAATTTAATTAGTTGGTTTAAAATTTAACAATTTTGTTAAAAAGTCATGCTTTTTGGTTGAAAATTTGTCTTTTTGGTTGAAATTTCAACTGTTTCGTTGAAAATTCATCATTTCGGGCTGGAAATTAACTTTTTTGTAGAAAATTCATTTTTTCGGGTTGAAAATTCATCTTTTTTGTTGCTAATTCGTCTTTTTAGCTTGCAAGTTCAACGATTTGGTTGTAATTGTTTTTCTACCTAGACTGAAAAATCTTTCTCAGTTGAAAATTCAACTCTTTTATCAAGTTTTGTCTTTTTGGTTTGAAAATTTATCTCTTTTGGTTAAAAATGTGATTATTTAGTTAAGAATTTAATTATTTGGTTGAAAATTTAATTAGTTTGTTTTGAAAATTTAACAATTTTGTTAAAAAGTCATCCGCTTTGGTTGAAAATGCGTTTTTTCGGTTGAAATTTCAACTGTTTCGTTGAAAGTTCGTATTTTCGGGCTGAAAATTAACTTTTTTGTTGAAATTTCATTTTCTCGGGTTGAAAATTCAACTGCTTTGTAGCAAATTTCTCTCTTTTTTGGCTTACAAGTTCAACAATTTGGTTGAAATTGTTTTTCTTTCTTGACTGGAAGATCTTTCCTGATTAAAAAATTCAAATCTTTTGTTAAATTTCGTTTTTTTGGTTTGGAGCTTCATCTCTTTTAGTAGAAGTTTCTTCCAATCGTCTTTTTGGTTAGAAATTCGTTTGGTTGAAAATTAATCTGGTTTGGTGGAGGATTGAACTATTTTGTTGAAAGTTCGTCTTTCTTGGTTGAATTCAACTATTTTTTATTCAAAATTAAAATCTTTCTGGGTCGAAAATTCAGCTACTTACTTGGTTGAAAGTTGAACTACTTTGTTAAAAATCCATTTTCTGTTATTGAAAATTGATCTTTTTTAGTTGAAAAGGGAACTGCTTCGTCGAAAGTTGAATTCCTTCGTTAGGAATTAATTTTTTTGTTTGAAGATTCATCATTTTAGTTGAAAATTCATGTCTTTAGTTGAAAATTTATATTTTTTATTTGAAAATTCATGTATTTTTTGAAAATTTGCCTTTTCTGCTAGAAAAATGTTATATTTATATAATTTTACATGAGAATTTAATAAATAAACATTTCAATCCATAAAAGAAGAGTTTTGGAAAAATTCGGTTTTTTTTTCGAAAACGGATCACGATTTTTCTAATTATGCTTTAACAAATTAATAGTCATGGAATTTTTGACTGATTTAAAGGGACTATTTTTGTAATACTTTTTATTTTATTTTTGCTGATATTTTTTTCTTTGGAAAGATAATTTTTTGATACTTTTTTAATTCCATGGAGCAGTTCGAAGTCTGTTAGTATAATATTATGAAATAGTGATCAGACCGTAATAGCAATTTTAGTATGAACCCATACCATTTTAGCATGTCCAGAATGCAGCATTATCTACCAACAACTGAAAGATTAGTTATTTTTTATAACACTTTCATGATTTCGGCCCATTTTCATGCATGTGAAGCGGGACCACAAACTCGCTTCTCAAGAGGTGTGAGTGGGAATTACTTTCTACTCCCTAGGGAGTAGAAAAATCACGTCACCGAAAAAACATATTATATACGCATCAAATTATTATTATTACTATTATTATTATTATTATTATTATTATTATTATTATAAAATTATGTATATCTCAGACTTAAGATGGTTATAGCCCAATATGTCGAAAGCACTTTTTGAGTTGGATATTTGTACCAGTATATTACACGGGGCTATCCCGGTTTATATCATCAGTCACGGACGCATTTTGGTAATGCAATCAAGTGATCTGATGA
>JAUMHM010000071.1:9744071-9755549 GCA_032362435.1 Melikaiella ostensackeni | reverse complement strand
TATCCCCACTCAAGTAGTTTGAGCCTGTGTCTAGCATTCGGTTTAAGTACATTTCATGAGTCATGAGAGGGCGTAGAGAAGCAAGAGTCCAGCCTTTCTCCCTCTCATGCTCCAAAGTTAGGCCTCAGCTACGCTTATCCCCACTCAAATAGTTTAAGCCTGTGTCTAGCGTTCGGTTTGAGTACATTTCATGAGTCATGAGAGGGCGTAGAGAAGCAAGAGTCCAGCCTTTCTCCCTCTCATGTTTCAAAGTTAGGCCTCAGCTACGCTTATCCCCACTCAAGTAGTTTGAGCCTGTGTCTAGCATTCGGTTTAAGTACATTTCATGAGTCATGAGAGGGCGTAGACAAGCAAGAGTCCAGCCTTTCTCCCTCTCATGCTCCAAAGTTAGGCCTCAGCTACGCTTATCCCCACTTAAGCAGTTTCAGCCTGTTTCTAGCGTACGGTGTAAATACATTCATGGTTTTAGAAAAATTCGGCATATACTGACGAGCAACTCTATATGAATAGACAAATATGAATGAAAAAAATCAATGAATGTCAATTCCATTCCACAAATTTCATTACGGAGTTTCCATTAATTACGTAAGGCTATTTGGGGCGGAAGGGGTCCAGTAAATCTCATGAATCCATACTTGTGGGGGTGGGGGGGAGGGGGAGGCCAAAGCATTTCTTATATAAGTTTCCTCTTTCTAATTTTTTTGTTTAATATGCCAAATAAAACCTGTTTTGGATGTTGAAATTACTTTTTATACTATTATACACATTATATTCTTATTTATTTTATTTATCTTTTATTATATAATTTTTCATATTACTTAGTCCAGTAAACATAGATTCGAGGAGTTAACCATTTTTTAAATCTGCTGGGTCGGGTGATACAAAAATCGCAAAGTTTGAAAAATGCAATGTCAAGAGGAAAATTCTTGTTTCTTTTTGAAATAAAGAAAATCACTGAAAAAAATTGATACATTCGGATGAAATCTTGGACTTCCTCATCGTCGTCAAAAGTTAAACTCTCAATATCTTCGTTGCTTTCGTGCTTACAAAAATATTTTCAGTACAATATTAGCGTATTTTTTTATAATAAATTTAACGGTGTTGAGTAATTTTCAAGAAAAAAAATTTTCAAGACATTTTTGAAACTTTTAGTGTACGCACACTCATAGATATTTCCGGTGCGAATTTATTGGTACCATATAAATGGTTGACTAAGAGCCAATGAATAAATTTCTTTGATTTAAGGGATCTCTTTTCTGGGTGTCCACTAAATGTCCACGAAAAGTCCACTAAAAGTCAAACAAAATTTATTATGTAAAAACATCTCTCTAAAATTTTTTTTTCTATAAAATTAAATAATCCACGTGCATATTGCATTTTTCGAACTTTGCAATTTTTGGACCATCCTAGTGTATACCTTCCAAGAAAACTCGTGGAATCCTTTGAAATCCTATGATTTCTTTTTAAAATTTTGTAAGCGCCGAAAAAAATTTTTTAAAAAGTTAAAATTTCTTTAAATCCCTTGAATTCTATAGATATCGTATATAATCTTTCAAAATTCCTTTAAATCGATTAAGTTCTCTGGAAATCCCTTAAAATCCTTTAAAAATTGTGGAAATCCCTTCAAGTTCTTTGAGATTCCGTAAGATCTTTTGAAATCCTTGAAATCGCTTGAAATCTTCAAAATCTCATAAAAATCCCATATAATTCCTCAAAATCCGTGGAAATCCAATAAAATCTTAAAACCTCGGTTCAAATCGTTAAAATTCTCTGAAGTATTAAGAGAATCCTTGAAATATTTGAATTCCTTTTAAAATTCATTCAAATCTTTAAAATCCATGGAAATCTTTCCGAATCTCCTAAAATTCCTTAAAAATTAAATTAAATTTTTTAAAAGCCGTTAAAATTTATCGCCGAAATTGAAATATTCAGGATGTGAAAATTAACGAAACTAGAAAAATTAATGAATTTCAAATTATGGAATATAATAAATTCCCGAAATTGTATAATTACCGAAATTTTAGAACATGAAGTTTCAAAATGCCGAAATTTTAAATTCTCAAAAGTTTTTTTTTTATTTTAAATAAATTATTATTCTAACAGATACAAAATAGTAAAAAAAAATTTCGGGAATTTGAATTTTCGGGAAATGTGAAATTTATGGAATTTGGAAATTGCGGAATTTACTAACTTTGGGAATTCAATAATTTTGGTAATTTGAAAGTTCTGAATTTTTCTAGTTTCGTTAATTTTCACTTGCGACATATTTCAATTGAAATTTCGAAAAATGTCACTTTTCGGAAATTTTCTATTTCCGTAATTATATTTTCGATATTTTTCAACGCTCGGGATTTTAGTTTTTCGGCAAATAATGTCGTTGAAATCTTACGAAATCTCTTAAAATCCACTGAAATGCCGTGAAATCATCGAAACCCCTTTAAATCTCTGAGAATCCGTTAAAATTTCTTAAAATCCTTTGAAATATTTGAAACCGTTTTGAAATTCCGTGAAATCTTTTAAAATATTATGAAATCCCTTCAAATCTTTGAAATCTGCTGTAAAATATCCTGAAAAGTAAAGCGAACTTAATCAAAATGTTATTATACACATTTTCAAATACGTAGCTTTGCCTTTTTTAAAATCAATTAAAACCAATTTTTCATTTCCAAACGATGCAGCGTTGTCAGATATCGGAAAATCAACAAAAAGTATTCTGCACTATGTATTGCTCAATTTTCTGCTTCGTCGATTTGCTTTTACCTGCTGCTAAATTCATTCCAATATCGTTTTTAAACGATATTTGAAGCAAAAATTCCAGCCTATTACTTTTTCATTATTTTATTCGATTGACTTGAAGGTTCTACGTAAAATTTGAAAAAGAATTATAAAGGAGAATGTCCTAATTTTTTCAAGATATATTAGAAAAACAAATGAAATCAGATGCAATTTTAGGATCTCTCGGCTCCTTGGACCCCTTCATCTACGAATGCGAACCGGCAACAGTCCTCTCTCTCTCGGCCCCTTGGACTCCCTCATCAACGAATACGAACCAGCGCAATTATAGGAACACGGTATATGGGGGCCGGTTGAATGGGTACTTCAGTGTAGTCCAGAAAATAGTAAAATGCATTTGAAAATTTTAGATTTTTGTGCTTGATATTCAACCGTACTGAGGTAAATTTCTCTAAAAATTCTGTAATTCAAGCAAGCGAATAAAATTATCGTTCGATTCATTTCTGTTCTTGTTAACACAAAAGCTGAAAAGTAGACTGATTTATCTAATTTTATACTTTATATATTAATATACCTATTAGATGTGGATGTTTGATGATGATCAGAAAGCCGACGAGTCCAGTCTGAAGGTGCGCACCGAGCCCAGGCTCGACTCCATTGCTGCAAAGAAACGCCACATGGGGGGAAGTGGAGGGAGAGCGCGCGAGAGCATCTGAATGTTAGTGACTGTGATTAGCGGACACACCACTCCCCCCACGCAGCGGTTCACCGCAGCAAGGGAGCCGAGCCTGGGCTCGGTGCACAACTTCAGACTGGGCTCGTCCCCTGTCTGATGTTGTCTGATCAGTATTAAGCTATGAAGTGGAGATCTGGGGATGGAAGGAGTACAAGAGAATGGAAAGTTTGCAGGATAGAATCTTTAGATGGGTAATGGGCGTGAGTTGGAGCTGCCCAGGATATATGTTGAAGGAGGAAGTAGGTAGAGGAAAAATGGTAATTCATCAAATGAAGGGAGCATGGAACTTTAAAGAGAAGCTGAGGAGGGGGGAAGGAAGTAGCATAGCACAAGCATGTCTACGGGAAATGATAAACAAAGAGACGGGGAATAAGATGGAAAGATCAAGGTGAGAGAAAGAGACAACAGGAAGAGAGAATGTGGTATAAGGGTGGATGTCAGAGTTTCGCAAGAAATAGAGAATAAACGGATAGTTAAGAAGGGAGAGGCGAGATGGAGAAAAATCGTGGAATCGACGTATAACAGTGAGTATGAGGAAGTGAAGACGGAAGGAGAACCAGAATATTGGGGAAGGTAAAAAAGTGGAACAATGTTATACGATTTGGGATGGGAGAAAGAATGAGGGAGTGTAGATATTGGATGGATGAAGAGGAAATAAGATGCAGAGTCTGCGATTACGAGTTGGAGTTCTAATGGCATGTGCTAGAAAGATGTACTGGGGAGGAAACAGGTAGTGAGAGTATATATGACAAAATAAGGCGAATCTTGGATGGAAATGGAGAACAGGCAAGCTGGATCCTCGATCCCTCGACATGGAGCCTTTTACCTGCGATACCACCAGCCTCTCTTAAGGGGATCTACAGTTTAAGGTGGGTTTTGAACAACCGAAGTCCCGCTAGAAGTACAAAGGAAAATTTCCATTGATACCGGCACAGGGATCGAACCCCAGTCCTCCTGCTCGGAAGCCTGACGCGCTATTACCTGAGCCACCGAGACTCTTCGTGCATATAGTATTTAGAGTAATTTTTAAGCTGAAGTGATATCTTATATGTTGATTTTAAGGTAGTTCAAGGTAGGATAAGTGTTTGTAAAAGAATATAGAAGGAGCGGTGGCCTTCTAACCCATAAAAGGGAAAGAATAAATTACATACCTATTAGATTTTCCACCACAAAGAAATCATCCTCCTTTACTTGGAAGATATTAATTTCGAGAATATATATACAAAACGAAAGAGGAAATTTAATTTGACCTAAATTTCCGTCCCGGAACGCGACTGCGGGACCGATACTCGTAGATTTATGACACGCCCGGCTTGCTGCGGATATAGGAATTAGGTAGTGGTTTGAAATTATTAACAAGGTAGGTTATGGTGATTATCTCCTACGCCCCACGAACGAACGCGCCATCGTAATTGCGCGCACTTGTACTATTCACACATATGAGGACACACACACACTTATGTATATTCATGACTTTTATATTGAAGCGCTCGTGAAACCAGTTTTAGACCCTCTTTTCGCTTTTTTACCCGCAGCAGAGCAATCTGGGCTAACGAATGCGGGGCGATCGACTTTCGATGTATTTCCATTATCAAATTGCTCTTTTTTTTAATTAACTCAAGAAGCCGCGTCAATCAAGTATATACTATACCTTGTATGTTATTCTTTTAGATTACATTATTTTTAATGGACATTTCGCCAGGGCTGGGCTTTCACATCAAGGAGTGGTCGCCCATCCATAATTGCCGTAGTCACTCATTCACAAATTTGTACTTTCTGATTGTTTCAAGGAAGATCGGGGTCCAATTCCCCACCGTTTGACCTAATTTTAATAATTCTGAATCACACTTCTGTCATAATTTTCATTTTTCCGAATTAGCGCGAGATTATTTAGGGTATTGGCCCAGTACAGGAAATATTCCAAATGATAAATTTGTTCTGAACTGGAACACTGATCGCTCATTACTGGCCAACAATTGGTTATCCTATTTTACAGATTTTTCATTTTTGTAGAATATATTATTATACATCAAAAAATTTATTAATATATTTATTTATGTTTAGGTGGCTCGGCTGTGTGGTCTTAATATGAGCTGTGGGAAAAGTTGCAGAAGTTAAGGGGTGAGGGGTGTAAGGATTGCAGGGATTAAGGAGCGGGGGTTGTGAAGAGGGTTGCATGCGTTAAGGGGCAAGATGTGTATGCACGGTTGCAGGGATTGAGGGGCAGGTGGTGTACGGAGGGTTGAATGGGTTGAGGGGCAGGGATGAACTCTTGAAACAGCGGCGGCGGCGGGATATATCTATAATACAGAGAGATAAAACAGCCATCTAGATGTTGAAAGTTAATGTCTGCATGTTAGAAAGTACTATCTTACACTATAATATCTAGATTTTAACATCTATTTTTCTTGTGCAAATAGATAGATCTTGGACAATTTTCTGATAAAGATGAACCTATTCAGAATTTCGAGCTCACGAATAATGATCTAGTGGCTACAGTGTCGAATTAGTAACAATCAATCCACAACGACTACCGTTGATACTGTGATGGTCTACTAAACAAACAGTTTTGGGATCCCACTGTAGACACTATGTTTCTGTTGTTTGCCCTCCTCATTATGTGTACCGGCTGGTAGGTGAGTCCTTTTTCTAATGTTTGTCCTCCCCCGTACATTACGTGATGTTTTTCTATATACAGCTATACAGCCATACAGCTATTCACAATGAAAAAAAAAGAAGGTGGCTCTCAGCCTTTTCTGATCTCTGAATGATTTTTATCGCCAACGCTATCTAAACACGTCTTCTCATTCTCCTGCTATTCGATTTTACTCACTTCAATCACACCTGAGCCACACGCGGGGTGTGAGAGGATGATCAAAAAAGGATCGTCTTCCATCACAGCCGTCATAAATCGAGCTCAGAATGTCCTACTTTCGCTCTTAACGAGAAGTGAAGTATCTCTTGGTCTAGAGTGTTTTACGGCATGAGAGCATAAGACATATTCATATTAATTACCCCATAAAATTGCGATTTTATTTGATTCATAATGGACGAAATGGCATTTATTAATACATATTATTTTATTACTTGAAGCTTTAAAGTCACAGGAATGGCTATTATCATTGGAATAATCCTTTTTTTAAATCGTTTGCTCCCACTTGTCGGATTTATTCAAATACGCAAAAATAGAAAGACCCACAAATCTTAAAATAGGAATTTAGAATATTTACAATCCCAAATATGGTATGTGAGGCAAAATACAATAAATAAGAAAAATGTAGTATTATCTAATATAAGGAAATAAAATTTAATGTAGCATAATATAGTTCGCGAAAGAGGAAGTGAAGCTGCTGTGTGGGGATGCAACCCTCCCGACAGGTCGGCATCCGGCTGGCAGAGAACGAGATTTATCCTCAAAGCCGCCTTGAAAGCTTCTGCAGCGTTGCTCTGGTTAGCTGACGTCTTTACATCCAAAGCCTCGCTTCCATTATCAAATTTATATTTCACCTACGGCTGCACCCAACAGGTGTCTGTCGTCTGCTACTCAGTCGCGATAGCAAAATATTAAAGACCAAAAATGGTAAATTTATGAGGTCTCGTATATAGAGACCGTATTCGACTTTATTACATTCAAGCCTCATTCACTAAATTGAAGGAAAAAATTGGGAGACAGGAGAGAGAACATTTTTAGAAAAGTAAAAAAAAGTATGTTTAGAGGCTAAAAATGTCACAACCGAGCAATGAAGTAGTAAAAGGCAAAGATAATAAGAAACGCTAAGCTGATTTTAGGTTACCCTTCACCAAACATTTTTAAAATTTTAGATAGATTCAAGGTCATTACTGTGGTATTATCATCATTATTGTCTTCTAATTTATAGACACATGTGCAATTTTAATTACGTGATTGTTCAACCTTCAACATCAATCTAGACACTTCCTAATGAAGACCAAACTTGAACCCCCGATAGTTCTAGATGTCGATAAATGTTGGTAACAGGAATTTGTAACTAAAAACAGCCCTGCTTCTTTACTGAGAACAAACATTTCTTATTCATGTATTTTAATATTGTCCTCCGCGTAATAATTTCACAACATTATTGAATCACAATCAGGGTTGGGTATGTAAAACATCTGAGGTAAATTATGATGGACACCCAAAACTCATATCAAATATCGGTGGCAATATCATTTGACACCCTAGGGCGCACGTTTTCTAGCATTTTCTATTATTCATGGTGACCAGCGATTCGCTGAAATTTCGGGCATGCGCAGTGTAGGTTATTTTTCTACGCACGCGCCAAGTTTATCCAATAGCTGATCATCTTGATCACCATGAATAATACAGAATTATAGAAAACGTGCGCCCTATGGCGCCAAAAGGAGTGGCGACATCTGCTTAAAGTTTTGAGTGTCCAGCCTAATTACATGGTTTTTTACTCAACATAACCTCAGTTTCGCAACAGAACCTTTTTACTCTGACGTCATGCCCCGTCGGTAAAATCATTTTTCAGCAGGGCATTATCGTTCGTGGGTACGCAAACTTTGCCATGATAAGTAATTAAGTGAAAGTCACCATACATCAATTATACCTATAATTTAAAAAAATAGCATGGATAAAAGCAATAAAATGTATAAAAGTGAGGTTATCTCTACTTGTACAGGTTCGCCATCTTCGTTATGTAATTTACTAGATATTTGACCTGTTTTTTTTTTTGTAAATTACATACCTCATTTAAGTATTTTGCGTAAAAAAATCTCGAGTAACGCGTCACTGCACATTGCACAACCCTGCTGGCGACATTATTACTTGCAAGAAAATAACAATACCTTCCACGTAAAATGTCGAGAATTTAGGCATCGTTACTATCCTATGTAACTGGAATTTTTTTAAAATCAAATTAAAATTCCTGGAATTAAAAACAAACGAGAGACATCCTCTCTGAGAAAATTTGGTACGCAGTTATTTGAAAGTCATGCGGACCTGATCGATGCCGATATATTACTAATGTAGACGTCAAACTGTTGATGGGAGGGTAAAAAAAAAGATTTTTCATGGTTACATTGTGCGGCGAAGGGCTACGAAAGGTAAATTGATGTTCGGACGTTCGGGAATTCCCCTCGTCATTGTACCTTGTCGATAACCAGAGACACAGACTGCACGGAAACCGGTTTCAATGACATTATTAGGTAAGGGAAAACGAGGTAGACTTATTGTTTCCTTGTTTGTTTACTTTGAAATTGAAATCAGTTGGAACTAAGCGACAGGAAATAATAGACCACGGAAAAAAAATTCCATAGAATTTCAAATAATCTTTATCTACACCCAGAACAAAAATTTTCTTCATTCAATAAAATCGTTTCGTGGACCGCATTTGGTTGATTTCAGAAAACATTTTGATTAAATCAACAAAATTTTTGTACGGTTGACCAGATTCGTTTGCTTCAATCAATGAAAGTTTTTGGTTTCATCATCTTGGTGATCGTTATCAAAATGAGTGAGCCGGAAACAGTATCGAATAGGGGATCAAGAAATGTACATTCCTCTCCAATTATTTCTAAGATTACTCATAAAATAATAAATCGAAATGGCTTTCTGTAAGAGAGAGACGCTCTTTGTATATTTATTTTTTTACATCTTGCCTGGTACAGAAAATACATATTTGAGTTATTATTTTATGAATAATCTTGCTGACAATATGTGCTTGCGTGATTAAGTGCAAAGTAGGCAAGATTATTCAAATCTGCGCGATTACCTAAGATTTCGTGATTAGGTTTTTGATAAATTAACAAAGCGATTTTTGGAATGAAACAAAGGATCCCGCACAATTTACATTTATAGTGGCTTGCCGAAGAATTGCTTTGTTTTGTGACTTAGTAGTTCAATAAATTACTAAATAATTAGCACAAGATAAGACAATTTCACAGTAAGCCATTTACAATGTAAATTGTGCAGGATCGTTTATGGTTAGATGAACTAAAAGTTTTGGTTGAATCAACAAAAATATTTTATCGGCCCATCAAAAACATTTAAGTACTTGAATTAACTAAAACATTCTCCTGGATCAACCAAAATATTTGCTTCAATTAACCAAAATTCTTACTTGGAGCAACCAAAAGATATGGTATAATTAAGCAAATTTTAGTAGCCAAAAAAATTTCTTGAGTCGACCAAATATTTTGTTGATTCAACCAAATCTTTTTCTGTGTATAGAAATACTCTCGGAAATTCTGTGAAATTCGGAGGGAAATATTTGCCGAATTTTTAGAGACAAACGAACCTTGAAATATCTTAAACCCTTTTTAAGACTTTTACAGTTATACAAATCTACTTTTCTCTATTTGCTCGAGAAGATTGATTTACTCTAACCACTATGGAAATTATGTATGTCAGTCTAATGTCTAGCTGATTGTCAGTCTAGTGTCAAAATAAAAATTCCCGATTTTTTCCCAATTTTCCCGGTCATTTAAAGTTTTAAATACAAATATTCAAAACTTAACAATTTATTATTTAAAGTATTCAGAAAAGAATCTTCAGAATCAAGACAATCTACTAGTGAGAACATTTAAAATTTTACAATTACAAAGTCGAAGCCAGCAAAATTGTACAATTTTTATTTTCGAGGTCTTTAAACAGAAAAATAATTCAAATCTGAACATTTTCAAACTGAGTTTATTCAAGATTAAAACATTCAAATAGAAGAATTTAACATTTAGGACAATCAGGATTGAATTACAAATTTTAAACGTTTAAAATTAAAAATTGAACATTGAAAACCCGGAAAGTTTCAAACTCAAACGTTAAATATTGTAAAAAATCGAAGCTTTAATTAAAGAATCTCCAAAAGAAAAAATTAAAAATTGCACAATTACAAAGTCAAAGCCATCAAAATTGTAAAGTTTTCATTTCGAAGTCTTTAAACGGAAAAATAAATCAAATCTGAACATTTTCAAACCGAGTTTATACAAGATTAAAACATTCAAATTGACGAATTTAACATCAGGGCCATCAAAATTGAATTATAAATTTGAAGCGTATGAAATTGAAAATGGAATATTCAAGATGGGAAAATTTCAAACTCAAACGTTGAATATTGTAATTAATTTTAAATAAAAAATAGTTGAAATCAACCAAAAAAGACGATTTTTTAACACAATAGTTGAACCCTCAACCAAAACAGATTAATTTTCAGCCAAATAGTTGAACTTTTGACCAAAAAAGATAATTAGAAGAAATTTGTACTAAAAGGGATAAAGTTTCAAACCAACAAAACTAAATTTAACAAAAGAGTTGAATTTTCAACGAAGAAAAATTTTTCAGTCAAGAAAGAAAAACAATTTTAACCAAACTGTTGGAGTTTCAAGCCAAAAAGATGAATTTTCTACAAAGTAGTTGAATTTTCAATACAAAAGTTAATTTCCAGAAAAATAGTTCAATTTTATACCGTGATATCGGAATCTTCAACTCAAAAAGACGAATTTCCAACCAAACAGTTGAATTTTTAACCAAAAGAGATAATTGAAAGAAATTTCTACCACAAGAGATCTTCAAAACAAAAAAACGAAATTTACCAAAAGATTTGAATTTTCATCCAAGAAAGATATTTCAGTCAAGAAAGAAAAACAATTTCAAATACATTGTTAAAGTTTTAATCCAAAAAGACAAATTTTCTACAAAGTAATTAAATTTTCAATAAAAAAGTTAATTTCCGAACAAATAGTTCAATTTTATACAGAAATATCGGATCCTTCAACCCAAAAAGATGAATTTTCAACAAAACAGTATAACTTTCAATCAAAAAGACGAATTTTCAACTAAGCAGTTGAATTTTTACCCAAAAAAGATAATTAGAAAAAATTTCTACCAAAACAGATTAACCCTTAACGGTCACACGGGGTCCAAAAGACCCCAGTGTGTTTTCAAGAGAAAATTTGTTAATGCTGCGCGCCGAAATTTGACTTTATGGCGCCATCTGCTTATAGTTAAGGACTGACACTACAAGTTTCTGTGC
>JAUMHM010000071.1:9727018-9740421 GCA_032362435.1 Melikaiella ostensackeni | reverse complement strand
TCTCTGACTCGTTTCGTATTTTCGTCGGCGAGGGTTCCTACGTTCACTTTCAGTGAGCTGAGTTCTGAAAGAATTCTCTGAAGCATCTGTTCCGTAGTCAGTGGGGGAAGGAGAATGACCTCTTCAATGGTACTAGTCTCAGACATAGTTGCTGTTGTTGGGGTTGATTCAATTTCTTCGGCAGATGTGGAGTTGCCACCCTGAGTATCCTCTGACTGCTTTCGAATCCGCTGGAATGCCTGCGTGACAAACGGCTGGAATTCCAGTGTGATGTGTGTGTTTTTACCTTTGTTTGTGAAACGAGTGTAGTGTCGCGATACAATGTTAAGTTTTGCTTTGAACTTTGTCCTTTGCAATCTAGCTTCATGCAATCGCTCTACTGCAAGTCGGTTTATTTTTTTTTATTAAAGATGGCAGTGCTCTGGAGCACCAGGAGTATACCAACTATCCTATTTTGGTCATTAAATTTCGCCTTGCCGGTTCTATCTCGATTAGGCCGAAACTTTCCTTTGCCGGTTCTATCTCGATAGGCCGTCCCCGTGCAACAAAGGTGAGAAGGACTTATACTTATAATGACACCGTAGTTTATAACCTTTTAATTTTTTTAGATCTATTAATGCTTACAGCAGCGCTCCTTCCTTCGATGAGTCGAGTGGATGACTGTAGACTTCCTTCTCTCCTTGTCTGAATGTGGGCGTTCCGTGTGCTGACGCATCGGTTTCCTGGCTGCTGCTATCTCTTGGTGTTAGACAGTTGTCTCTTTCACCTGTTTGCGGGCCTCGTTCAATTTTGTTTGAATGTTTCCTGAATATTAATTTCAGTACTTTATTCTGTTTATCGGGCTTTCCGTGGAGAAGTCCGGAGTTCTGAATATTATGAAGATCCGTAGAGATTCTTTTTCACTTCCAGGTTCTGACTCGAAGATCAAACTTTTATGAGATATCCTCTTTTAATAATTCCATTGAATGTGAGGATTCGAAAAGTTGATCCTGGCAGGATCGCCGAAATGTTACGTGGTAAATAACGGGTAGGTATTTTGTAATATGAACTGAATTGCGCACAGCAATTCAAGATGTCTTTATTGCTCGAAAGCTGGAAGAGAACTGAATATGCGTCGGGCCTGGATGCTACACTATGGCCCACGTATGCTAGTAGTATGTATCCCCCTGGATAGTAGTAGGGATGAGGGGTGAGATTCAGGCGGTCGTAACAAATGCATGGAAATAAAAAAATTAAATGAAAATGTTTTCAACTTCTGAAAAGTTTTGCTGAATTCTTATTTCCTCTTTTTCTTTTGATTGAGAAAAATTTAAAAAAAAAAACGAAAAAATAAACTCATACTTTTTCGAACAAACAAATTTTTTCAGGGTAAAAACTTCTTAAACAGTAGCAACCTGAAAGTTCGTGGATACGGAAACTCATCTTTGTATAGGTGGGAAAAAAGAATATCTTATATGTACAAGCATGGCTAGAACGCAGCATGGGCCCCGCCATGATCTAAAAAAACATGGTCTAGCCATCAGCTCTCCCAATTTCGTCCCCAGTCGCATTCTACCACAGCCGGCCATCTTGGTTATCAGCGGCTCTAGGGAAAATAGCACCCATGGCAAGCATTGAAAATTGTACGCCCCTGTGCAAAACACCTCCACCACTAATTTTCCGTTTTTTTTGTTTGTAATTTTAGTTTAATTTTAAAGTCAACAGCTAATTTTGGTAGAATTTAAAACAAGTTTCTTTTTAAATATTTGAAATATTCTTAGTGAAATTATAACTTTAGAATTGCGTATCACACGCTTACCTGCGTTCTCACGGGATGTTCATTCATTAATGTACATTTTTGTAAACGAGGATCATTTTCTTTCATTTAAAAACATGTATATCATTTCACATCATACACTGCATAAACTTGTATGTTTATTTCATTATTACATATTCTAAATTCATTATTTCATACGAATATAAGATCTAAAATGTCACTTTGTGTACACTGAGAGGTATTTTTTTGTGATCATTTACGTGCGTGTATATACGAATTATAGAAACTGATACATATTATCATAATACACACTGTGATATCAATATTTTGCATTGATTTATTTGTGCTTTAAGACCCAAAACAAAATACTTTTTTCTCTTTATGTAATGATACTTCATTTCATTTGCGTTAAAAGGTACAATTCTTTGGGTGCATTGAGAGGTTATGTCATCCATATTTCTCCATATTTCTTCTACATTACAAGGATTAGAAGTTATATATTTTTCAATATTTCATATCATTTAAAGCACAAATTACATTATTTGCAAATTGATTTCATTGATTTATAAATGGTACAATTCCTTTATCTTCTACTTGAAATGTTCGCTCATGGAATTTACTTCATTTTAAATATACTTCATTCTCGCGCGCTCACTTATCAAATATGGCTGGCTGTGTTAGAGTTGCTTCCTATTGGTTCCTATAAGCTGTTCCACCTGGTCGCGCCGAGCGTTTCGTTTAGCTAATTGGCGTTGCCGATTTCCACCGTAGATGCTTTTCCAACTATAATATCGGTTCCTATGTTTCCAATATATTTATCATTACGCATGCGCCTTGTGCGTGCAAATAAACGTATAAAAGCGTGAGTAAGCAGCCTTTTTCCTTAGTATAGACCAAAATGGGTCCACGTTGGAAGCACCCATTTACGTCCGTGATATGTGGTCCGACAGGGTGCGGCAACATTTTTTATTGAAAAATTTCTTGAACATATCGACGACAGTACAGTGAATTCGGAAAAAGGATTGAATTTCACGAGGAGCTGCCACACTCCAGTGACTATTCTAATGATCCAGGCACAAAATTCGTAATGATAGACGACCTTATGAGAGGGTCGTCAAACAATACGGTAATCGACTTTTTCACTGAAGGCAGTCACCACAAAAACTTGAGTGTAATATTTAGTACTCAAAATTTATTTCATCAAGGTCATGGACAGCGCGATATTTCACTTAATTGAAATTATATAGTTGTATTTAAAAATCCTAGAGATAGAGCACAAATACAACATCTCGCCCATCAAGTGAGTCCGGAAAACCCTCGTTTTCTACAGGAGGCCTATCACGATGCAACTTCGCCACCACATGGATATCTTCTTTTCGATCTCAAGCAATTAACACCCGATAACTGTCGATTCAGTACCTGTAATTTTCCAAACGATTTCTTCCACTATGTTTACAATCTTGTAACGGGTATAAAAACATATGACAGTGTAACGATTTTACCAGTTGTACGCTTATAATGAAGTCGCACGCACGTAAAGTCATTAGCGATAAAAACTCCACCGTGTTACGCTCCCTGTGCCAGTTGAATGCTAACCATCGACACGCTGTTCTTAAGACAGCCAATTCAAACTTATAAAGTGTATATGTGAGTGCGCGTTCAATTTGTTACTCGGAAATGTTCCTCTAAAGCGAAGCAAAAAAGTAAAATTGAGAAGACATCGACACGCTTTAAGAAAATTAGCTGAAAAAAGGGCACGTGGAAAAGTAAACGAAAATTCATTGTTCAACAAAAAGGCTTTTCACCACTTTCAATTGGACCCATTATCGGTGCTCTATTATCGAATTTATTTTCGTCATCATCATCTTAATTTCAATAAAATATTAATATGGAGCACGTCCGAAAAAATATACTAGTACCTAACGACCGTGTCGAACAAATTTAAAAACAGCAACAAATACCTACAGCACAGAACCTTCAGCAAGATGTTTCCAATTTTACTTTTCCAACTACTCAGACCCCTGGAAATACAATCAGCCGGCTTAATTCGGAAATGAGCCAAATTTTATACTCACCATATAGTCAAGACGAGCGAGAAAAATGGCGAATGTACCAAGAGGTGTTGCAACGATTTCTCTTTTTTGCTGGTGAAAAACGTAAACCGTTGCTAGCTAAAACAGAAGTCGAAGAAGAAAGCGAAAATAAAGACAGTGGGGGTAAGGACGAAGATAATACAGACGACTCAATTCTACCAACAGAGGACATTGTTGACTCTGGATCAAAAACTTATAAAGCAAAAAGTGAGTTATTACTGAAAAAATTTAAAAAATTGGATATTAAGAGAAGTCTTGAGTGGGATCAAGCAGGCAACTTTTTCATCGATGGGTTTCGTGTAGAAGGGTCTACTATTTTTGATCTTATAAATGATGCAGTGAGACTTAGAAAAACTGTGTCCAATCCAGGTAGACGTCAGTTTGCCGCTTTCCTGCGCGACATATCTATACCAAGTGAGCTCGTGGGGAACGAGTCATATTGGAACCACTCACAAACAAGCGCTACCTACCCGACAGCAAAATCAACCCCCATTTCTGCAAGAACGAACAGGAGCGCGCGTTCTAATAAAAGTAAATCTTAGCTTTATGATTCCTTTCATTCAGACCAAGACGGACGGTTAACAGATGAAGGAGTAGAGAAAACAAAGAAACAAAAACCTAAAGCATCTTAGTTAAACTTCAATCTGTGAGGTAAAGATGCAGCTTTTAAATAAACTTTACTATGACTCGTCCCATCCAGCCTCATATTCTGCTATGGAAAAAATTGTATCTGCCACACGTGGTGAAATTACACATAGGAACGCTGTTGATTGGCTTGAAATCCAAGACGCCTATAATCCTCACAGGCCTTATAGGAAAAAGTACTTACGGGCAAATTACAATAATGTTGACAACATTGATAATGTGGGGGAGCTCGATTTGGTAGATGTACAATCTTTAAAAACAGAAAACGATAACAATACATGTCTTTTAGTTGTCATTGATGTACTAAACAAGTACTCGTGGGTTGAGCCACTTCGAAACAAAACAGCAGCTGAGGTGAAAAATGCTTCCGAACGCATTCTTCAGAAGAGTAATAAACGTGTTCCATTTACCCTTCAGACCGACAAGGGGAAGGAGTTTCTCGGTGCAAATTTTCAAAATTCTCTACGGAGTCGTCAAATAACTTTTCGTGTTTCTCGCGATCCGACTGTTAAAGCGGCCGTCGTTGAACGTTTTAACCGTATTCTCAAAGAACGCATGTGGCGTTTTTTCACACATCAGAACACACACGGTTACATCGATGTCTTACAAAAACTTGTGTCTGCTTACAAAATGCTCGAGATTCAAGTAGAAACATGTGTCCGTCTAAAGTCACTCTCTAGAACGCGGCGGAGGAGCATAGTAATACGAGCATACAACGACGTTTTTTAAAAATAAAAAAGTCGGTTAAAAAGGCTAAATATAGAGCAGGTGATCATGTTCGTGCCAGTCGCGCAAGAGCTGCCTTCGAAAAAGGATACGAAGCAGGCTGATCTGAAAAATTATTCGTTATCAAACATGTTATAAACTGGAGATTTAATTCACCCGTTATCTACGAATTGCAAGATCTAGCTGGTGAAGAGATCGACGGACTTTTATACGAGCAAGAATTAGCAGACGTTACAAATAAAGACGTGTACAACGACGAATTTATTGTTGAAAAAGTGATTCGTACACGAGGACGTGGTGCAAGAAAAGAATTTCTTGTCAAGTGGTCAGGATATCCTGATAAATTCAATTCCTGGATACACTCCTCTGATTTATAAGCCTTAAAATGAATAAGGATCAGTTTCATATAATATTACCAAGTGACAGTAGTATGAGACATTTTCCAGAGAATACAATTACCCATTAAACGACGCAATTGCCACAGGAAATACGTTAACAGGGCAATTGGGCTGTTGCACTCACAGAAATACAGTTTCCTCGGTTATTTCTTCACATTAGACTTGGACCTTTGTAAGTGAATCAAATTGCACTTTTGACGGTTTCAGATGTTAAAGTAACACGTGTGAAACGAAAATCCTATAATCATAGCTTGCGCTTGTGCTTCTGGAAAAACCCTGTTCTGACGATTGTGGGTTAATAGGGCGATATTCGTGAACCGCGCATTACAGGGAATAAGGTTCCACTCTTACGAATCGTGTCTGTAGACACCAAAAATTATGCATATGGCTCCACACAAGTCACACAATTTTCATCACCACATTACATACCTGTACTTAATGCAGGATTCCGAACATTCGAAATCGATGTAAGGGACAACCTCGGTCAACCCATACCAATTGAATACGGTTCGTTGACTGTGACGCTTCATTTCAAACGAATAGATTGAATGTGAATTTAGCCCACGATGAGTCATTACGAGGATTATTATACTTCACAAGTTGGAAGTGGCAAGATCTCACAAATATACGTTGGATCGCCCTATCAAAGAAGCCATGGTATAGGGAGATTCCTCGGTGGACTTTTTCGTCGAGTGTTACCGTTCCTAACACGTGGGTCTCGAGCAGTCGGCAAAGAAGCTCTCCATGCCGGTATAAGTATCACGGACGACGTTCAACACAACATACCGCTCAAATGCGCAATTAAAACATGGTTTGAAGATTTAGGTGCAACCTCAATTAGAAAATCTATGGACATGGTACAGAACCTCATGAGTGGCTCCGGCTATAAAACCATGGGGATGGCGCATCGAGTTTAGCTGATGGGTATACCTAGACCTCTACACTTCGTCGAAAACAAAAAATGAAAACGGGGAAAAAACGAAAAAGGTCAAGAGGATTACCAAGAACAAGAAGAAGAAAAGTAAAAGTTTCAAGAAAGCAAGACCTTCAAGGCGTAGGAGAACGAATAAAAAAACAAAATACGATATTTTCACAAATATTTAATTAACAGTGATCATTTCTTTCCTACATTCTCATTCTTGCGAGTGTTTAAAGTCCGAACTGGACCTTTTTTTCACTACCGCCTGCTCAAAAGTCGATAGAAAACTCTCAATGGGTTCACTACAAACCGGTTTCATCCCTCACAGATGACTCACCCATAGAGTTTGCTGTCCCAGGCCATGGGGATGAGTGCATTGACCTACCACACACTATGCTGAGTCTATGAGTTCGGTTAATAGCGCCAGATAAGACGGATCCAAACAGGGCTCAAGTTGAAGCGATAGGGCCCATTATCAACTTAATGCACTTCGCTTGCTCACGCCAAGACCCTTTCTCAAGGCACAGCCAAATATCCCATTACTAGAGTCGAGGTGAAGGCCTTTCTCATTCACGCTGGTATACACAGCGAGACACTAAACAGTGTGATTCTCGGTCAAATACCTAAAAGAATAATTATCGGGTCTGTCGACAACACCGCTTTCAATAGTGCTCGTAATAAAAATCCATACAACTTTAAGAATTATAAAATAAACCATTCCTCTTTACACGTCGATGGCATGCAAATACCTTCAAAACCTTTATAACCAGATTCTACAAAAAATAACCTTTATGTTGAAGCTTATCACTCCCTATTTTCTGGTACCGGTATTCATTTTCTCAGTGAGGGCAAATTACATTGATCGACACGATTACGCAAATGGATATTGCCTCTTCGCGTTTGATCTTACACCAGATCTTTCTGCACATTGCTACTCCCACTGGAATCTCGTCAAACACGGTAGTCTCAGAATAGAAGTTCGACTAGAAGATATGCTTACGGAAACTGTAAACTGCATCATATACTCGGAATACGATAACGTCCTCGAAATCGACTGATCCAGACAGGCCATAGCAGACTACGGTGCTTAGATACACCTGGTCATTTGCTCTAAAGACTGTGACCAACTCTTCACGCATCACATCGTAACGGTTAATAATGTCTAAAAACGAAAGAGTGCTTCAGAGAGAGAGGGGGGTTTAAAACCGTTGCATGCACTGGGCTTATATAAACCTGCAGATTTACATGGCCCATGCCCTCGTCTAATGGACAAATGGTGGTTTACGTTGTAGACATTCAAGGCTTTTGCGATTTGGATGTCAACCTTATTCCCAAAGAAGTGGCTGTAATCGCAATAGATCATAAATTCTTCGGTCACTGGATTTCTGCAGGCAGCGTTAAAGTGCGCGGTCCACCCGATAAGATACAGTATTGAAATAAGAAAAATATTGGTTTCACATGAAAAAGTTTCAAACAAAAGTTAGACTACACCCAGAGATACATATTTTCATTATCGTAACATTTTTTGATAAAATTGATACATTTAGAGAAAACATCGATTGGAGAAATACCAGAAGAATAAAAAGCTGTTTTTCTTTGCAGCAAGTCATTTGTTCGAAAAGTTTCAAGAGAGAAAAGATACTACTTTACAGGTCTACTCCAACATTAATGGAGAAACTCTTATTCAATTGTTTATATTTACCACGTTAAACTCATTTTCCCGCGCACGTACTTTGACGTGCTATATCTTTCGCAATTCAAAATAAGGTGTTCTCAAAATTAGCACATCAGTAGTGTACGTCTTGTGTAAAAAATTGGCGTCAGCTACTTTGAGGTAAAATAATAACTTATTCTGCTATAAACAATAACAAACAAAGTCACGTTCTTAGCTTCTAATTATCGTAGAAGGTTGTAATAAAGCTGAATGTTATTTTCAAAAATTTAATAATAAAATCGCTTTAATTAACCATTCTTATTATTTATTGTTGTTAAAGTTTATATTTTTTAGTTGAAATGTATTTGATCTTCATTACCGTGATGAAGGTCAATTTTACGGACGCGGCATGAGGTTTTCTCACATTTTCCGTCGGCCAGTGGCGTAAGCATAGAGGGTTAACCTGCTTGTCGCAGAATATATGGAAAATCTAATAATTTGTCTATTGTCAAGGCTAATCGTTTACGCCTACGCCACTGGTCCACGAAAAATGTGAGAAAACCTCATGCCGCGTCCATAAAATTGACCTTTATCACGGTAATAAAGATCCAATACATTTCAACAATTAAATATAAACTTCAACAACTATAAATAATAGAAATGTTAAAGTAAAGACATCGCGTTGCCATTTTGTTGTGGACCTACGTTCTAGGAGATGTCGTAAGATATTGTAGTCGACTTCATCCAACCCGGGGGAAGATTTAGTTTTGAGCGAGGATAATGCTATTTCCATCTTCGCTTCAGAAAAAGGAGCCTCGAGAAACTCGTTGCTCCCAAAGTCCGAAGGGAAGTTGTCAAAAAAACCTGTCGGAGGACAACTGTCGTTGATCAATAGGTGTAAGTTAGCTATTACTTCTCTGTCGTCTGAGCACGAGGCCACAGCTGGTTGAGTGAATCTGTTTTTAAAACATTTGACAACTCTCCAGACTCTTGATATAGGAGTCATTCTATCCAATGAATCACAGAATTTCCTAAAGGAATTTCTTCGTGCTTGGTTAAAAGAGCGTTTGGCTTTAGCCTCCGCCCTCTTCATTTCTGTATAATTTGGATAAGTTTT
Source organism: Melikaiella ostensackeni (assembly GCA_032362435.1). Lineage (NCBI taxonomy): Eukaryota > Metazoa > Arthropoda > Insecta > Hymenoptera > Cynipidae > Melikaiella > Melikaiella ostensackeni. The sequence continues at coordinate 9,731,113 of JAUMHM010000071.1, read as the reverse complement.
GCTTCGCCTAAAGGCTATGGCGGTTCGTTTTCCTTCAGCGACGGCTTGGTCGCATGTTTCGTCCCACCAAGGAGCTGACACAAAACGTTTACTATCAGGATGATTAAGGTTTCGATTAGAATGTCTAATAGAGGAGGAAGGTGGACAGGCAGAGGTAACTGCTTTGTTGACTCCTTCAATGAACCGATTTTAACTGGTGAGGGGATCCTGGGATGAATTATTAAACGTTGCTTCATTATCTCTAACAAAATCAGATAAGCTATCAGAAAAGTTGGACCAATTAATTTTTTTGAGTTTATAGTTGTGCGAAAAAAAAGATGAAATGGGGATGGACACTCCGAGGCTTATGACCACCGGGTAGTAGTCACTTCCCTTGGCATCCTCCCAAACATCCCAGGAATAGTTAGTATATAGAGTGGGAATCACAAATGAGAGGTCTAGAACCGAGGGGGATTAACCTGGACGGGTGACAAAAATGTCTTTGCCATCGTTCAGGCATATGAAATCTGAATGGTCTAATGAAGAGCAAAGCTCTAAATCATTGGACCAACTGTAAGAGCTGGCCCATGAGGGGTGATGGCTGTTAAAGTCACTTCCAATAAAGACTGAGTTAGAATTGACGGCTGAGATGGAATTAAACAGCTTTGACCAAGTTATCCGAGGAGGGAACCCTGTAGACCGAAACGATCAAGAGCTCACCCTCGGAAGAGTTAATAGAAACAGCCAGAGTTTCTCGGCTACTTTCTATGTTAATTATTGTACAGATTCTGGAGAAGTTGATTCCTTTTCTGATGCTATTGCAAGGCCGCCACCTCTACTGGACAATCTAGCAGCTCTAATCAAATTGAAATTTTTTAATGAAAAGTTTTTGTCTGGTTTAAGGAATATTTCAGAGAGTAAAAGTATGTCATAGTCGTCGGAGATATTATGAAGGTCACATTTTCTTTTCAATACTCCGCGACAACTCTACTGCTCAATTCTTAATTTGTTTATTTGCGCCATATTGAATTTTTTAGTTAAAGAATTGAGATCAAGTTCGCAGGTCCTTCTTGTGACGGACGCAAAGAATTGGAAAGGGATTTAACGTTAAATAACACACGGTTTACAAGGTTCTCTCGTTCCTCTTTTCCGGAGGAAGTCTCAGAATTGATAACGGAAACGAGACCCGTGAGAGCCTCGATGATGTTGTTTATTATGGAAGCGGAATCCAGAGCAGCTGAGGATTTGGCTTCGCTCGACTTATGAGAGGAGGGGGGATGCAATGCAAAACCATTTGATAGTGAATTAGAGGACCTTCCGTTATTGTGAAGGGAGGAGAAAGTGGAAGTAGATGCTCCGCGATTGGGTTGCGATGATTTCTGCTGGGTCTGGTTCACCTGGGCCCTTGATGAGTATTAGGGTGAGAGGCTGTAGCCTCAGAGCACGAACAAGTTGGAGAGGGGCTTGGTAAGAAGGTGAGGGGCAGGCACATCGTTTAGCTCCGGATGATCGGTGAAGTTTACAGTGGCGGGAGGATATTGAGTAAGAGCTTCGTTCCTGGAGTTCTTTCTTGGTCTGATCGCATCTTTAGCTTCAGCAAATAAAAGTCCATGCTTAGCGGCATAGGATCTGAATTGTTTTTGAAATTGAAATTCGGGACAATTTTGAGAAGTTGGGAGGTGATTACCGCCACAATTGCATCTGAGACAATGTAAGCACATTTTTACTTGAGGAGTGTACGGATGGACAAAAGATGTGGCCTTACAGAGGGCAACTTTATCATGAAGGTTTGTGCCTTCAAAGGTTACTTGAATTGAGGTGGAGGGCAGGATCGATTTTCTTTGGTGTCTTTGTTGATGACCTTTCTGTTCAGGCGACGAACATTCAGCGCAGAGGTCGCGTCTCTCAAAAAGCCAAGAATCTCTAAATTGTCGCAAATTTCCTTATCTAAAAATTCGAAAGGTACATTTCTTATTACACCTTGACAGGTGACAAAGCTGGTGGGGACGAAAGCGAATAGAATTTTGTTTTTCAGGGTTTGAGTGTCATTCAGGATTTTATTCGCGTCTTTGCTAGTTCTTACGGTGATGCACAATTTCCGAAACCCTGACTGTCTACAATTAGTACTGATTCTTTTTAGAGAAGAGTAAAAACATTACCACATGTCATGGGATTAAGGTCCTCCTTGGCTCTCACGTAGGCGCGGTCTCTCTGAATCATGACTTTGCATGTACCCTTCTGCCTATTACTGTAGCGGAGGTGTGTGTATGGACTTCCTCTGAAGTTGTTGTTATTGTTATGATTCGATTGAGTTTTTTGTTGCGATTCGTTTGGTGTTTGGGATTGCGTTTCTGTATGTTTGTGAATGTGTAAGTTTTGATCGTAAGTATTGTGTGCGTCCATGCTGACCTCATCTCCGGGAAGAGGCGTTTTGGCCGCTTTGTCCTGAGACTTGTGACGCTTAATATTACTGCTATTTTCGATAGAGTTATCTTGATCGCGGCCGCGATATTTGTGTGACTTGTCGAGTTGAGGGTGCCCAAGGACAGCAACCCATCTATCACTTCCAGAGAGTGAGGGGTCTCTGAAGATAAAAGGAAGAGTTTGCCGCCCGCGAACACGTGATCACTCGAGCCAAAATGACCGACGTAGGCCTTTTTAGGTTAGGTCTGCCAAAGCATGAGATTTGTTTAGAATCACGAGGTGAGGCGAAGTTGCTTCGGAATACAAGTCTTTGATACACTCTATTAGACTAAGCATTCATTTCGCGTAGGCTTTTATTACTCAAAAATAAGCACGAGAAATTTCAAGCACGCCCGACCACCATGAAGGTTCGCGCCGAACTCTCGACATGGCTCGCAAATTTCCAATGAGCAATGCGCATGCGCTCATCCGATTTCAACATCTGAAGGTGTTTCAGTTTAACATAAAAATATTTTACGCTCAACATCTCAAAAAGATAATAGATGTTCGGCATGAATATCTGCATGTTAGGCGGTACTACCTTACCCGTTGAACATCTGCGTTTACACATCCATTTTTCTCCGTGTGTTCGAAGCTCTCGTTCCTATAAGTTCGAACACGTCTTAAAAACGTGCTTATATACTCGATACCACAGGCACTCGATATTCATCACCAAAAAATCAAAAAGCAGTTCCTTACTGCTTAACAAAATGACGAAATAACGAGTCCCAGATAGCACAACAGTTTGCGGCAAACCTGCCGAAAGTTTGCGGTGTAAGGTTCGGAAGTTTGCACCGCAAACTGAAGGCAAGCTTACCGCAAGTAGGAAAATGTCCGCCTTACCGTAAGCTTGTATGGTAAGTTTGAGAAAAACTTGCAGGAAGTTTGCGGGGAAAGATTCATTTTTCTTTGAAATACAAAATATTATATACTTTTGTATACAGATAACGTGGCACATTGGGAGAACAGAAAAAAATTACTGCGCAGCTCTAGGTGCCATATAAAACTACTGCGCATCAGATCAAGTTAGAACTTTGCCAGGAAAGTTTTCTTCAAGCTTGGTTCGCAAGCTTGCCGTAAGGAGAACATTCTCTTCCTTGTGGCAAACTTGCTCAAAATTTGCGGTGTAAGCTTCCGAACCTTGCACCGCAAACTTTCGGCAAGTTTGACGCAAACTGTTGTGCTATCCGGGGTGTTATTCCAAAAATTTTGCTCTGCTTGTTTACCCACTAATAACTGCACTCATGCCGAGGATCACAGTTAGATGGCGCCACCTGTCTCCTTCTCCATGTATATTTGCAATTTTTTAAATAACCATTTGTGGACAAATTAGACAATACATTATAACGAAATAATAATGACTCTTGTCAGCCTAGGTCAATTAAATATGAGCAAATTCTCGATCCACGAACAGCCAATGTTCAAAAATTGATTCCACAAAAAAAACGTATTTCTCAATAGCGCTAACATGAAACCTTAGTATAACCCACTCTACCGTTTAAAATTCCGGGCGAATATTGTCCTGAAAATATTCCTGCCTGGCCCGAATTGTGTAAGTCATAGCACCAACATAAATTTTAAACATCAGAATTTGGTGAGTTTCATTGTTTTTAAGAATTATTCATTTATTTTATTTTATTTAGTTTTACAGGC
>JAUMHM010000071.1:9710617-9721793 GCA_032362435.1 Melikaiella ostensackeni | reverse complement strand
CAGTGGTAGGAAAATTCGGATGTTCTCTTTTTGTGACACAGATTTTGGAAAAAACCCAGGTAACAGAGTTGAAGCGAAGTTTACTCTTGAAGAAAGTCCTTGTACATAATTGCTTTCTGGCAGGGTTGAAGGCTCTTATTGCTTGTACAGATGCATCGGCTTGACTTATAAAATTCTAAATGGTTTGACACAAACGAGGCAGTAAAATTTATCGTTGGAACGTGAGTTTTGCCAGTATTAGCAGACTACGAAGGATTAAGTTGTAAATTTTACAGATGTAGAAAACAGATTTTAGTTTCAGGATTGCGGCCTTGTGTACTTTCTATTTTCACATTCGAAACGTTCAAGAAATAAAATTCGCTTACTTTAAATCCAGAGAATATTAAATTTGCAAAGAAACACAGTTGCATGCGTATTGTTTGTAAACAAACAGAAGGTTTTTCAGAAACTGTAGCCATCGACTATTTCTATAAATTTCTCTTCCTTATTTGACTTACATTCCCAATCGCACCGCTCAGATGTTTCTTTGTGAACGAGATTTGAACAAATCAATAACAGGTTTCGCTTGGAACACCGATCGCGTCTTACTTTAAGCTTACCTCTTTTTGAAATATGCTAGTGCTTCAAACAAACAAAACAAGCTTTTTCATTCTTAACTGCTTCTAGAAAGATAGAAAATGAACTCGAACCTTGGTCAGGAGTAGACGATGAATCACGTGGTAGCCAAGGAGTCGGTCTGATTATGAATAAGAGAGCAAAGCAGCATGTCAAAAAGAATAAATGTGTAATCTCCTAGATTCTTATAGGTTAGATTGAAATTGGACATCAGAAGGCTTTTTATTATAGCATACTACGCTCCGGTTGATGGTGACAGTAGTGATGTAAAATACACTCAAACCCCGCTATAGAGACTGTAACGGGGATACCCTCAATGGCCTTCGTTTTTATCTCGGGGTTCTCCAAACCATGAACAATCAGGGCCGTATGAACCATTTCTCCTGGAGTTTTGTCTTAAAAACAGATTTTTTTTGTATTTTTGCCATTTTGGTTTTCTAGTGTGATAATGAAAGCGGAAATGTTTGTGCTCGAAAATCAAACTTTATCAAAGTACTGATTTTCAAGTATGTACGTACATATATCAGGGTGGCCATTTTAATCTGCCCGCTTTTTCATACACTCCTGCGTTGTTGTGGAGACACTGCCGATGTCCTCGCAGCGGCTCTCTCTCGCCCCCTTGGTCTCCTTGTCTTTTATAATAGGGCCATTTATAGTGGGGTTCCAGTGTATATTCATATCAGATAATTAAATTAGATCGTCAAATGATTAATATAATCTAGCTCCGAAATTCCAACGCAGCTCAAATCCGCTGACTTCGAATTGTTTGGGCTATGTTTAATATATTCTAAAGTGTCATAAAAAAATTAATAAACGTTTCTGAGCACTAGCCTATTGTATACATTTTATTGGTTTCTGTTTTTATAAAAGTTCTTCCTTTGCTTTGTTATTCGCTGCTTATCTTTAGAAAGCCGTTTGAGAAAATGCCACGTCAAGGAGTTGCAGTCTTCTTTTACGATTTGGAAGCATGATATTTTTCAATGTTGTTGGCGTGCTCGTGAAAACGACTCCAGGTCTTAACAGCGCCCATGAAGAAACCAGGCGCGATCTCCTATTCCGGTACGCCCTCGAAATGATAACGCGAGTGCTGTGTGCATTGCCTCCGCGCTCTTTGAGTCTTTAGACTAAGATATCTTGCGCCATATCTAGGAGTATAGTATATGGTAGTCTGGGTGGAGTCACAACAAAATGTCTTCTATTCCAGCTAAGAACATACCTTTTTCTTCTTAGGACAACTTACAGCATAGTTTTAAAAAGAACAAGTAACCCTGCAGCGTTGAAGCTACACAAAGAAAAGGAAGAGAAAAGGTGACGGTCGAATTTTAGAAGCCGTAACGAGTAAGCGTCATTAGAAATCGACTCCGGCCCGGGGAATCGAACTCTTGACCGCCGGCTCGAAGCCCGATGCGCTACCACTGCGCCAACCACGAAGTCGGTGATGAGTTACATACAGTCATCCTATCATCTACTGCCTCACCGCTACCACTCTAAGTCAGTCTTCGAGGTGGAAAGGGGGAATTTATGTGACGAGTAACGTATACCATGTGCCACGTTAAAACTCCTGTAAAAATCAGATCTAAATAGAACTTAAATAATAAGAAATTCTTTTATTCGTATATTACAATCAATTCTTTGTCCAAAATTTTCAATTATTAACGATCTTTGTGGATATATTACTTTGTTGAATTTTTGAACGGCTCATCGTCACTTGGCCCATTATTGAGTATCGGATTTCGGAAGATCGTTTTCAGGTTACCTTATAGCCCTTTTTACTTGCGGGATCAATCCGAAGAAATAGTTTGGAAGCAACAGGTTATCGGAACGAAGCTCAAGAAAATTCAGGAAAGTCGTCGCTCTCGTGTCTTCAAGAAACTATACCGTTCTTCTTCCTCATTATATCTTTCTCGTGCATATTTCATTGTCGTAGGGATATTTTCTATAGACATTGCAGATTAAAACACTTTAGTTGTATGAAAAGAGCCTTTTCATTACACATTTCAAGAACTATTACACTTGACTTGATTTCCCCATAATAATGGCACTGTATAATGATAAATTCTATAAAATTTAACGTAATAAATAATAAAAACGTCCGGACCCAAGCCTGTAATTTATTTGAGACATAATATGTCTGTATAATCATATAATATCATGTGTTTCCTTTGATGTCCCGTTTTTTCGTGATTTAGCGAGATTGTAGAGCTCAATATATCAACCACGATCTAACACGAGGGTGCCTTTAACGTGAGCGCGGGAAAAAAGGACAGCGAGTGACAGGACACCGTGTGATTTATTTCGAATTGGAAACGGGAGTGGTAGAGGCAGTACGACCGGATTTCGAGCACTCGATTCGTCGATATCCAAATGTCGAATGGCAGAATGGTGATTCTCTCCGGTGATGTACAATACCTGCCGAAACTCGATGTGTTGCACGGTGCGGAAATCTCACCGGGGGACATTCGGAACACTAGCGTTCTCTGGTGGCAGCGGCAAGATATCGAGTTTGTATTTCCCGAAGAGAATCCCGGCTATCAAAGTGAAACCCTAATGTCACGTTTGAATCGCCGTGTCAATGGCTTCCGTCAATACTTCGTCTTCGAACGTGAGCTATAGCGTTTTCGGATCATGAGATCATAATCTAGAAATATCTATCGCCAAATTGTTTTTATTGCCTAGAGGAAGCCGTAGAAATAGACATCCTTCTTCTTCAACAAAAGTTTAAGATTTCAATGCAGAAATCATCTCAATTGTTCAAAATCTAATCAAGCATAAATTCCTTTTTGTTCCAGATGAATGTTAGAGCGTAGATCTGAAGTCATCACGAGAAACGGTGAAGCCGAAAAGCGTTCGAGGAAAACTGATGACGATGAGCTAGCAAAATGGGAGGATTAAAGCAGCGCGTGCTGCTCGCCTGGCCATGGTTCTGGCTTTGGCTCTTCGCAGCCACGGCCGGTTCACCATCTTCGAGCGACGGTTCAACCGAAACCACACTCCCACCCTCCCCGTCGACAACGACAGCTCTACCCACGACGACAATACCGACGACCACGACGGATTCATCCCCCCTGGAGGAATTCCGCTTCACGGAGATGCTATATAATGTCTCAATCCTGGAGAACTCTATTAGCAAAACCTACGTCGTACCCGAGCAGAAGATGGGTATCCAGATTTCTCCCCGGGAGCCCGTAGGTGAGATCAAATTCCGCATCGTGGGTGGCGATAGGGATAAGTTCTTCAAAGCCGAGGAACGCATCATTGGTGATTTTTGCTTCCTGTTGATTCGGACTAGAACCGGTAATGTGGATGTGCTTAACCGTGAACGCAAGGATCGATATGTACTGGAAGTGCGTGCCACGTCTACGAGACGGGATAAGAACAAAATTACAGTTCTTGAAGCAGATACGACTGTGGTAGTGACTGTACTTGATACGAACGATCTCAATCCGCTTTTTTATCCGACGGAATACGAGGCAACGGTTACGGAAGATACGCCTCTGCATCGCAGTATTCTAAAGGTTACAGCCGAAGACGCGGATCTTGGAAGAAATGGAGAGATTTACTATAGCTTCGCGGAGGAAACGGATCAGTTCGCTATTCATCCCGTCAGTGGTATCATTACCCTCACGAGGCCTTTGAGGTGAGTCAAGAACTCTTACTTACTTTCTACACTCCTTTTCACTCTATTTCCTCTTTTTCTTCTGGAATTTTGTTCTCTCTATTATCCAGCTACCTTCTTTTTCTAACTATTTCTCATCTAAAATTGGTTCCTCAAGTTAGTATACCATACTTCTTTTGAGTCCTAGTCCTTTCATTTCCGTTCCATTGTTTACTTACTGATCTAAATACTGTTTACTGGGAAATCCTATTAAACCCTTTTTATTCTCATCTTCATCTTGTACATTTGATAACTAGAGAAATGACTAATCACTTGGTCTAAACTACTTAGACTGTGTGACAGTCTGTTCTGATTCTTCTCTCTCCGCGATAAACTTTAATTCTTGTGATCTTAAATTTCAGGTATGCGGAACGTGCGATGCATGAGCTCTTGGTGCTTGCCAAAGATCGGGGTGCCATGTACAGAAGTACCGGTTCCTCAAGAGCCAGTACTGCCAAAGTAACAATTAAGGTGCGTCAGGTAAACCTTCATGCTCCAGAGATCTACGTCCACCATCTCCCGGACATACTTGAGCACTCAAACGCTGACATTTACGCCATAGTGCGCGTGATTGATCGAGACAGCGGTCTCCATGGCCAAATTGGCAGCCTGTCGATAGTTGGTGGCGACCCCGACGGTCACTTTCGCGTGCGACCTTCTACCACACAAGCCGGAGAATACAACATCGAGGTGCTACACCTGCTGGACCGGGAATCAGCCCCTCGTGGTTACAATCTTACCCTACGCGCAGTTGACCGCGGTGTTCCCCAACGATTTAGCTACAAATCACTTCCTGTTCATCTTGCCGACCTTAACGACAATGCCCCTGTTTTCAGTCGGGAAATATATGAGGTCAAAGTTCCAGAAACTGCGCCCATCAACACCCCAGTTATAAGACTTAAGGTAACAGACGCTGACGAAGGCAAAAACGCTTTGGTCTTCTTGGAGATTGTTGGTGGGAATGAGGGTGGTGAGTTTTACGTTAATGCAGACACGGGAATGCTGTACACTGCTGTGAACTTAGACGCCGAAAAAAAAGCATTTTACACCCTTACTGTCTCTGCCGTGGATCAAGGCAATGCTGGAACAAGGAAGCAATCATCAGCTAAAGTGAAGATTTATGTAGTTGATACAAACGATAATGACCCCACCTTTGAACAACAGGACATGCTAGTATGGATCGATGAGAACGAGCCAGCTGGAACAACCGTGGTGAAGGTGACCGCCAAAGACCGTGATTCTGGAGAGAACGCGTATATTTCCTACAGTATCGACAACATCAAGAAAGTACCCTTCGATATCGACCCCTTCACGGGAGTTATTCGGACCAAGCTAGTTTTAGATTACGAGACCATGAAGAGGGAGTATGTTCTGCATGTTCGGGCTGGTGATTGGGGCTTGCCCTATCAGCGAAGAACGGAGATGAGACTCAGGATAAAGGTTCGCGATGTGAATGACAACCGACCACAGTTCGAAAGGGTCGATTGCAGTGGTCACGTGCCGCGATACGTACCTATCGGATCGGAGATCATCACCGTTTCGGCGATTGATTTCGATGCGGGAAACATTATCAGCTACCGAGTCGTGTCTGGAAACGGGGACGGCTGCTTTGCTCTCGACTCGGCCAGCGGGGTTTTATCAGTGGCCTGTGACCTCAGTGATATCAAAATATCCGATAGGGTAATCAACGTAACAGCAACCGATGGGACGCACTTTGCAGATGTAAATAGTGTTCATATTCATTTAGTAACCGCGAAAAGGAATCTCGGCTCTCAGGCTAAGATCCTGACTGATGAAACTGGATCCTTTCAGTGCAAGGATACGGGGGTTGCTAGGCGACTTACAGACGCGATAGCATCAGCGGAAAAAAACAACATGCCCTCTCCAGAGGACGAGCGGATAATGATGCCTAGTCGTTATGGAGAGAATGTGCATGCCCCGGAGTTTATCGACTTTCCCACTGAGATCAAGGTTAATGAATCACTGAAGATCGGTACGACTATTGGCAAACTTCGGGCGAGGGACAGGGACCTGGGATACAATGGAAAGCTTGTTATGGGCATTTCTAGTGGAGACAGAGACTCGGTTTTTGGAATTGACCCTGACACAGGAGACCTCAACATAATAGGACATCTAGATCGTGAGAGGGAGAGTGAATACTTCCTTAACATCAGTGTCTACGATCTTGGCAAGCCTCAGAAGTCATCTTCTCGAATGCTCCCGATAACTGTTTTAGATGTTAACGATAATGCGCCGAAGTTTGAAAAGTCTGTGGCCAAGTTTAGGGTTTCAGAAAGTGCTTTAAATGGTACTAGTATTTTCCGGGCGAACGCCACTGATGCAGACCTTGGAGAGAACGCAAGGATAACTTATTCCTTAGTGACTGATACAAATGATTTTCGAGTAGATCCAGTTACGGGGGTGCTAAGTGTCTTTGGGAAACTAGATAGGGAGCGACAAGAATTTTACGAATTAAGAATTCGAGCTAAGGATAATGGGGATCATGGCGCTGATACACTACCATTGTTTTCCGACGCCATTGTTAGCGTGACGGTCGACGATGTAAATGACAACCCTCCAACCTTCGCCCTACCAAGTTACACGGTCAAGATCAGGGAGGATGTTCCAGTTTGGAGTGTTGTTGCTGTGGTAGAAGCGACTGATCCTGATGAAGGGCCAGGAGGTGATGTTGAGTACTTCCTCTCTGATGCTATGGAGAGCGATGGGTACTTCAAAGTAGATAAGGTCTCCGGGACAATGAGAACTATTCAGAACTTAGATTTTGAAGAAAGGCAGGTGCATACTTTGATTATACTTGGAGTTGATCGTGGTGACCCGGCTTTGTCTTCCGAAACAATGTTAATAGTAGAAGTCGTGGATGTTAACGAGAATCTCCACGCGCCTACTTTTGACGACTTTGTGGTGTCTGCAAGCATTTTTGAAAATCAACCGGTTGGCAGTTTAGTGACTACTGTACGAGCAAAGGATGCTGATCCTCCAGGTGGCGATTCCAGAATTGGATACAGCATCCGGGGCGGAGATGGCATCGGGCTCTTCACAATTGACGATGAAGGTAGGTGAAATTTGTTCAGTATTTCAAAAACTCGAATTGCAATCAGATCTCATAAAGTACCTTCAAATATGACTCTTACATTTAATTTAATTGAAACGCCGTGGCAAATAAAACCTGATTAAGAACGTCCTAGTGTGTTCTCCGCAAAAAAGGTGATAAAAAGCGGAGCACTCCCAAAAAGAGGGTTGAAAGACGTAATTAAATTAAATTTTTCTGGATGGTAGAGGAAACGCGCAGAGGCATGTACTCCGGTTGTGAATGTTAAAGTGGCATTTTTCAAGTGTTATTTTTTCTCGCGGTACAGAAACAGGAAATTGTGCAGCCTCGAGAACGCTAATTTGGAAGGTGAGATTCGAGTAGAAAAATTATCAAGCGTCAAATTCGTTATTTCTTTCCTAACGACCGTTATTTTTTCCCGTTTGAGGCACGCCCTCGAGCATGTTTCTCAAGCGTTAGTTGCACTTCCATTTCAGCACCCTAGTAGCCACTCTTTTGTCTTCATCCTATGCGAGAATTCCACAAATTCCACGCTTGACGGATCTCACATTAAACTAGGTCTCGGACCAATTTGCTTCCTCGACTTCGAGTTATGATTCGAGGCGGTTGTTTTATTAGCTCGAGTTATTACTGGGAATTGAACGGGTCCGCGAACCGACCCGAAGTTTCCAAGCCATCCTCTTTAAAATTGTACCAGTGTGCTCGGATATCCGCCAGTGTACTTGACCCTTTCTGGTTGCTTCAACATTGAAAGAGGCGAAATAAAAATTGGCTCAGATTCCAAGTATAATTCCTTTTATCTTCACTTGACCTCTTGAACTTTGTACTGTAATCCTTGATTTTATTTGAATATAAAATCAGACTACCGAATCACCAAATTTAAAATGACAACTCTAGTTCCTGGATTCCAATTTTAATCATCTTCGTTTTTCTCTCACGTATGACCACCTTCAGGAATACTTATAGACCCCCAGTTGCGAAATCTGTTAATCACTGTTTATGTGTAACCAGTGTAATGCAAATGCATTGGAATGAAAGCGTTCGGTTGAATGGTGTAACTGCACACCATCGCTCATACGAAAGTAATACAGCTTCAACTTATGAATATTTACGCCCCTTTGAATATGCATATCACTGACAATGTATTATTTTTGCGCGACGAGAGATCAATATTCTGCTCCAGAGGGCGCAATGTCCGAATTCTGCTTTTGAGTTACATAGAAGAGTGAAGGGATGTAGAATGTGCGTGTACTATGCAAGCTCGTTAAACGTGACTAAAGCGAGAGCGATGGGCTTCGATGTATATTTTTTTTGCACCCTGTGTCTCTACATCTCACCAGTCTCTCGTGCATTCACTCTCAATGTGCTTTATCGTTTGAAATGTCAGCGTGAGAGGCATTGACACGTCACTCGTACGGATTTACCATGACGTCACCTGTGAAAATCGGTTTTAGCTGCTATCTTCTAATGATGAGTCAAAAAGGATGGATCGTATTGTTTCCGGGACTATGTTTTTATGCTAGTTGAACTTGGATATTTATTGGAATGATAAGAATTAGGAGTTAGTCAAACAACGTCATTAATGTCGACTGTTGGTGAACCGATTACGCTGTAGACATGAGTGGAGGGATGAAGGACGCTTTACGCACAATTTGGGTACAAAGAGATCGTTGTTCCAAAAGGCTGATTTTAAACCCGCGTGGGATCTTATCTGACGTCACTGCTATCGTCTTTACTCCAGGTTGCATGTGAAACCGGTATCTTCCGCCTAGTTGACTTGAAAGTCTCCAAGACCTCGTGGGCGAAGGAGGCATTCATCGCAGAGGAAATACATTTGAGAAAAATGCATACCTCCCGCGAGCTTTCGCCATAGAAATCCCGCTGTTTTACAGAGGGATTGAATTAGTAGATTATTATTTTATCGACATCAGAGGGCCTCCATGGTTCTTATTTTTGCTATGAGCTTTTGAAAATCGTAAAAATTACGATTTTCAAGAGATTGAACCCTAATTTATTCAATACTTTACGTGATAGACAATTTTGGAGGTCAAATTCGTTTTCAGCATACTCCAAATTACTAAAAAAACTCATCTTATTGCGTCATCGAAATTGCTGTAAAATGGTATAATTTGTTATTACACGCTAAAACACTATGAAATACATTAAATAGTCTTTCTAGCACGGACATAAAACCATTTTACAACAGACGTAAAACTACTCGCATGAATAAAGTCATAACAGTTGTTGGTAAAATTCGGTGTCATAGTTCTTTAATTAATTAATTTTACCCAAATTAGCGTTAGAAACATCAAAGGAAATCAGCTTTATAAAAATGTTTTAAATCTCAAGGATCATTAAGTCTGCCATTTCGGACCTAATTACATGACGGCATTTCTTGAAAATATTTTCCTTTATTGAAATTTGTAATAGTAAAGTTTAATATTTCTGAGTAAAAACATTCGACAAGCTAATTATTACTCTCGGTCGGTCGTAAGAGCATTTTTATGTTAACATTTTCGTAATTACAATATACATACAGCTGCTATAACTACATGTCATGCGCGTCCCTCGCCCTCTTCTGTTCTTCTCTCGTTTCATTAGAGCACGAAGCTATGACGTTCGGGTGTCTTTCAAAACGTTTTTGCAAAAAATTATATAAGCTACGAGCTACATATTCTGCATGAAGTAATAATCTATCAGTATTCATTACTCGTCACACAAAAATCAAAATGGCGCCTCTTCCTTACTATGATGTGTGATGTTCTTCAGAGTTCATTCACATTCTTAGAATCGAGGTTCAAATGCATTTTTTTTTTTTTTTTGACAGATGACAAAGTAAATAAAAGAAGGACTTTCCAGACGAATTAAATTCCGTTCAGGCGAAGTTGTCTAACGTCGTTTATTATTAATGAAAGAAGAACGTAAAGAGAAAAGGAGGGCGGGATCTCGTTTAGTAATAATATATGAAATCCAATACTTGAGAAGGCGAGAAATGGAAGTAGCGCCTCCGAGAATTGTTAAACGTAAAGAGAGTGTCGACACACTTGTAAACGACTGTACTCCGGATTCATCGACGCCAACGCTCGACTTGATATTTTCTATCGATTTTTTTCCGCTTGGAAAGTTTTCTGCGAATTTCTACCTGGAAAAATAATGCCTCACCTTGCAGAGCTAACGTGAAAGAACAAAAAATAGATCACGATGCTATTATTGCTAGCTTATTTTATGAATATTTCCTGTCGATATCGTTTCCATTAATTTTTGTATTTTCACTGAATATAACGTTTATTTCCGTGCATTGTGAAGCCACACATGGTAGATTTTAATGCGCCACAGGCATTTCCTTACAACTCACATCTAATTGCAAGAAGTGTACTTGCAAACAGACAGAGACAAAGAGAAGTAATAATAACAACAATAGTAATAATCCCGACAACAAGAGAATCATCTTGGTAGGGATTTGCCTTATTCGGAGTACAAGCTCATTTTCTCCCACGTAGCACCATTGCGCGTCAACATTACGATGTATTGTCTAATTAACTTATCTGCGTGTTAATGTCACATGTAATCGCAACGTCACGCGAATATGTAATTATCTTTCATAGTGTATCGACACCGAATCACGCACGGGTCGACGATGATAAATGATCGCGTTTCTCACACTGGAAAAAATGAACGCCAGCATCAAGAGAGGTTATGTTAGTGTAATTGTCAATTGTGTTGAACAGCCCCCTGCATCTTCGAGTTGAAAACGTCCAGAATGTTGACCGTGGCGCTGCCTGTTCACGAGGCCGACCCGCTCCGAAACGTCATTGTAAACAGTCTTTTTTGAATTG
>JAUMHM010000071.1:9691302-9704352 GCA_032362435.1 Melikaiella ostensackeni | reverse complement strand
CAGCGGCAGCGTGGTTGCTAGACAGTCGCTTTACCGCTGCACTGGAGACGCTTGGTGAAAGCAACCGCGCGCGACTCGGTTGACGTTCGGCAGCCGCGGCGACTATGATTTTCAAACGCTCATAATTCTTAAAGAAGGGTCACTTACAAAGAAGCCGGGACACGTGTCTAATTTTTTTTTGACGTACTATCGATTGATGATTGTCTCATCAAAAAGTCAATGTCGCAGAGGAGGCCTTCCCCTTGTTAGAGTCGGCGGCCAAGGGTTCGATTCCCCGGGCCGGAGTCAATTTTTACTGCAGCTCATTCGTTACGCTTCCAACAATCGATAGTCAGACTCTTATCTGGGCGTTTAATCAGACGAAATGAAAAGTACGGAAAACACTATTCTCAGTGCATATATTCTTTATAATCCTATGTATTTGCTTTCAATTTATTTTAGTACCTTCTAATCACTTTTTTTCAGTACTAAATTTTTTAATGTTTTATCCTGAAACTTGAGATCTGTTTCACTGATTGCAAGCTTGTTTTTAGTGCTCGTAACAATTCCCTGCTTTAATCAGGATATTGAAAAACTTGTTTTCTCGAGGGTTGGAAAGTTGCATAAATTGAGAAAATAGGTGAGGGGAGTTTAACGAACCGATACCGTATGGGGCGAATTTACAAGTCAAGAGTATTGCAGAGTGAAAACAGTTTTCGCTGCAGTACCTGCTTGCCATTAGGGATTCATGACCGAAATTTGTATGCCGCACCTAGTCGTGTAAACTGGGTATTATTGCAGGGCATAAAGGTCTGTTTTACACGAGGTGGTGTCCGAGTTGGTGTGGATTCTCGAGGTACGGTTTTAGACTTGTAATTGGATGCTAAGCAAATCGCAGCACTCTAAAGACAGCTGGCGCCATCTTCATTCGTAATTTTTGAATTATTCACGCCAGAAAGTTTTGAAACGCCCACCCATCAGGGAAGTAAATGTGTTTAAAAAAGCAAGGATGGTATACAATAGGAAAAACTAAGCACATCGCCAAAAAAAAAAACGTCCTGAATTTGCCGAGTTTCTGAAGATGTAATCCATTCATTGTTAACTCGCCCTAAGACATGTAGCATATTCCTGTGCGCAAATTTAAATCCGGGCAGTACCGGGCAAAGGTTACCCTCTTCTGTGCCTTTAATATAATTGAGGCTCTTTTCAGGCCTGTATTTTATTCTGTATCAAATCTCCATGTAGGTAGGCTGCGCCTGCGCCCTCGAAAAAGCAATAAATTGATCCTAACCTAAAAATTCATAAATTGTTATTGGATGCTCATTCCACGTATACAACTGTTTCGCGTTTGAATCTTACATATACTAGTTTACTTGTATTACTCGTATTTTCAAAAATACTCGAAGGAATAATCGCACTACAAAAAATATAAAGCATGTTCTTACTTGAGCAATCACTTTTCTTTGTCTCCTATGGACGCTAAGTTCACTTTACACTCGAATCAAATTCTTCCAGTGCACTTATTTTTCTTAATTCTATCTACTTTCATTCAATACAGACTGGAATATACGAAAACTTGAAGAAAAAAAAATGTCACAGTCATGTCGTAACGTTGGAACGTTGCAAACAGCTGTGCAAATTGCGGATTGGCGGCTGCGCACGTCAGTGAGGATATCGGGTGCCGACGCTTTCAACTGCGCATGTACCGAAAAGCGCGGGCCCATTTGAAATCAATAAATAATTTTAATAATCATACAGATAAACATTAACAAAAGTTTTTTTTATTATTTAAAAAAATATTTTAAATTAAATGAAAGAAATACCTAACTTATTTGAAGAATTTAATATTAATGTAATATTGCAAGTGTATGTTTTATAACTTTACATAAATACAATTAAAATTTTTTAAAATAGTTTCAGACAATAATAAATTACACCTGCGTGCATCGTATGTAAATTTTCCAGCACACAATATGGTGATGGAACTTGAAATTTGAACTAGTTTTGTAAGTGTTCAACATCCAGAAAAAGGGTCAACAAAGGTATGTTAAAAAAGTGTTTTGAAATATTTTATAACAATGCAACCTTTGTTTTAAAGTAAAATTCTGGTTTATTTTTAACCTCTGGTGTTGAGACTTAGAAACTTTTTGTGACGAACAAAGGTACGCCTTATCATCAGTAAAGGCGTCCTTATCCGTATCCTGTCAGGGCCAAGCGGCTACCGTAAATACGATACGAGTCAGATTACCTTACTTAATAAGAAGGGCAGCCTTCCCGGGCTTTATTCAGATCTGATCAGGACCGTAAATACGGTATTAATCAGATTGCTTTACTTAATAATAAGAGCAGCCTATCCGGGCCTTAATTCAACCTCATTAGGGCCGTTATATAAATTTTTAAAACAGGCAACCTGATCAGGGCTTGGTACGAGCCTTTTTTAAATAAGGCTAAATAAGGCATTTTCCGCACGGGTTCCAGCTGAAAAGAAATTTTGATGCTTGAGTTTTCAGTTTGAATCGACCAATTCATTTCCGCCTTCTATATCGATTCAAAAGGTCTGGGTTCGGCATTTTTACTCCTCCTCGTATCCCTTTGGACCTGATTCCCAGTCGCATTTCGCCAACTTTGTCGTTGTATTCGTTTCTTATGCACGCCATCCCATTTACCACGCTTTCCGCCTAAGCTTCTAGAAAAATTCCCATAACGATAGGAAAACTTTTCGCGATCTGAAACCCGTATACGATGAAAATCTCATCGGTGTGGAAAAAGTGCTTTTGCGAGTCGTTCCCACGATATCGTTTCCTCCAAGAACTCGGATTTTCGTTTCTTGATCTTCACAAAGTCTCATATTTGTTTCATGTTCTTTAAAACTATAGTTTAAAGAAAAGGAGGAGGTGATAAGAGGCAAATTATGGAAGTGTGAAGATTGGTAAACGAAGTGGACTTGTAAGTGCAAGAGGATAAATGGATTGTGGGGGGAAAAAGTGTTGTTACAAGACTGGACTAATGGAATGATTTGACATGTGGATTCATTGTTAACCAAATTCGGAATCGTGGCAAATCGGATTTGGTTCAGAGAGTTTCGAACGAAAACAACTTATCGTTTCGAACTAAGTTAACAATAGCTCTTCGTGGTACTTTCGATTAAAGAAAAATACCAAAAACGGAAAGGATTAAAAGGAATTAATAAATGGAAATGAATTTGAGGAAACAAACTCACGGTGGATTCGAAAGACTCTCTATTTAGCAGCTTCAGTTTGCTGGTGTGCAAGAAATTTCTCCTTGAACTAAAACACTGAAGTCGAAGATCCGGGGATGGTGTACAAAGCAACGCTAAACTTGTAAAGAGCAGATAAACTTGGATTTCGCTAGTAAAGTTTCATGCCCTGATATTTCGAACTTCATCGCGCTACATGGATTCAGTAATCGCAAGCAAATCGCGACAATGTATCATCATGACGATGGATTATACTATATAAGTAGTATCTTTATAGGAATTCTATATCAAGTCTTTTATAGCAGCTATATAGATAGGCTTACAGTCTTAACTTTTTTTGCAGCGCCTCTTGGTATCACTATCCCTGTTTATATGAAGGCCCTCCCCATGCTGGATGCACTGAATCCGATCACTGGAACTGCTTTTTCAGATTGTTATCATATCCTGTTTCGATAGTATGTCTAGGATCTGAGTGCTTATCCTGCTTCTTTATTTACTGTGTTCTTCCCGTGTACTTCGCTTTTTTCTTCTTCAGCATATTTTATACATTTTTTCCTAATCCTATAGAGAAATTTGCGAAATCCTTAAATATAGTGTGTCAAAGTGCTCCTATTGTACCATTGCGTTGGTTGCTTAAAATATGGCGTAGGTTGTGAAGGTACGAATCCGGTCCGGCCCACATCCGCGACTCGCGGAAGTGGTCGCTTCCACAGTCTGCGGTGGCCCAGCAGCAACGGGAAGAAGACTTGAGGGCTACGGCCGTTATATCGAATACACCCGGATCCGATGGCGCATGCACTTCGTGGAACCGGTCCAGAACCGGTTTTTAGGATGTATGCTACCACACTGGGATCGCGCATAACATGATACATCACAAAGCATCTACTTTTTTTTCAGATATAACTTTGAGCGGACCTTCGGGCTTATGAAAATCGCGCTTTCAAATTCGGGCAGTGGTAATTTTGGAGCCATCTGTTATTCTGAATTAATTATACCTTCTAAACATTCTATACTAAATCTTACAATGCTGGAATATATTGGACTGCATTTCAACAATGTGCCTGAGAGCCAGAGAGTTGAAATTTCGGACTGCGTAGGGTATCAAAGTTTCGCTTCATCGCCCCGAAAGAACTTGATGCGAAAGTTTCTTCGAGTTCTTACTCTCGTAAAATCAAGAGGTTTCTCGTTTCTCAGCTGCTCGCGAAATTCGCCCAAGATTACAGGCATCTAAAACTGTAATCTGATGTAGCAGGGATATGATCCTTGTGGCGATTAAATTCGCCGAAATAAAGCAGAAGGAAATCGCTTCCTCTAAGACCGGGCTTACTTTGATTTATGCAGCCGCACCGCGGATTACAACTTGAATATGATTTATATGGAACTTGCATCAGTTTATGTGTGAACGATTTCCGCTAGAATCTGTTCCGTTTTGTTACTGAGAACATAGGATATCTCACACCCTTCTCATATTGAACACGTTACAAATAGGAAGTAAAGTTGTAACTGGATGCTGGAATAGGAAAAGTCTTGGGAGCGATTTGATGTGAATCTGATTCCAAAATTTCAGGTCGACCAAATCCATTTAATCTGCTATTGATCCAATTTCATGAACCTGCTTTGGATACAATCCACTACTAATTGCTAATCAGCTACTACTTTGATGCAACACTACCAGCTATCGCTATCGATTCAGTATTCCTTATTCACTCTATCAGAAGCTGATTCGACTAGCCACATTTGGATCTACCTTCTCGGAATACGTTAACCACTAATTCGTTAATAATTTGATTCAACGCCAGTAGACTTGATGCTACACCATGAGCCGCTTAATAATTCTACATAGCATCTAGCTACCTCTGAAGTCCTAAAAATGTAGATTGATGATTGAAAAATTGTGCGCAGAAAACTAGAGAAAGCTAAGTACTAGGAGAGCAGGCAAATTTATGTGACACATTGCTCATAAATCCGTGCTTCCTGAAGAGCTTATTCTTGCTCGTTGGCCCGATTGACGTGGTTTCCTCGTTGAGCTTCACTGAGACGCGATCTCAGAGCGGAACTAATTAATGACCCAGCGACGCGACGTTCGGTCGATCGAATCGTCGGCGCTTGAGAGACGCCAGGGAACAATCGCAGTTTCCAAAGTTGAAGCTAATCATGCTACATAGTTCTCAAGCCAATGGAAGCAGGTACATCAGCAAGCTGTTCCTCTCTTGGTCGAACTTTGCCTCTGACCAAATGAGTCTCTACAGATTCAGCATTCCCATGAGCGGTCACGAATCCTGTCATAAGCAAGTCCTTCTGTTTGTCTCTGAATCTGTTAGTTTAATTGAAACGTGTTGCCTTTGATTAACGCGAGATTGTTTGATCAACGTAGTGCAATGGAAATAATTAATATCTAAATTAAGTGTCTTTTATATAAGTTGCATCGCTAAAATTTTCCTCTGAATCTGCATGAAGGTCTAATGATTATCATTATATATTTATTCCCTACCGTGAGCTAGCACTCTACCCCTAGACTTTAGAGCAAACGTAGGAGTAGTCCGTAGCCAATCGATAATAACTTTACGACCCTGATGGATCATCTAGGTATTAATTGGCGGATCTAAACCCTCAAGCACTTCAATATGCGCAGGTGATCATACATAACAATGAAACCGTGTTTCTCGTTAACACTTTATCACCCAGTAATCGTCGGAGCGCATCATGCGCTGTGGAGGCGCGAATAAATGGGTTACTATCACCAACTTTACCACACCATGAACTGAAAATGTGCCGTTACCCGCATTTTTATCGGAAGTTGGGTTTAACGTCCTTTCCATCGGAAGCCAAGTGATACTGGTGAAGATTTCAAATTTACCCTTGAATAAACCGAGCCCCTTTCCACGAACAATATTATGGAAACACTAATATTTACCCTCTCTTAGTACACTACCCGGATTGCTAATATAATCGGTTTGTCCGTCTGGAGCTGTTTATCCAACAGGATGTTTGTAAACATATTCAACGCGATATGTGCTTCTTCATTCGAATATACTGTTAAATACAAACTTCCTGAAGAACAATAATTTATTTTAAAAATCGATGCTTAATTCCCGTGGTACATATGTGATATAGTCCCCAGAAGAAAATATTACTTTAGGATTAAAAAAATGCGTGGCACGTTAATAGCTTCAGACAGTCTAAATATCCTAATCAGCATCTGCCAAGAAACTTTAACTAAAAATACTAGGAATTATAAAAAAATCCGGATCAAGGCTAAACCAACCAACCACCCCCAGATATTTTAACAAAAATTAGACAAAAAACAAAAGAAAAATACATGACTAGAATCCGACCAATACCTGTCTATGAATTCTGACAGAAAAATGTTGAGTTTTGAGCAAATATGTGAAATTTCGAAATGGGAAACTGGAGAATTTAATTTTTAGGTTTTGACGTCAAATTCGAATTCAGCGAACCCAAAAATTCCACTATAAAATGTTTCATGCCATTATGTATAAATTTTTAAATTTTGTCTCATATTGGAGCTCCTTCCCCCAAACTCTATATCAGAATTTTGGTTTTTCGATCCAACCTATCGTGAAGTTGTTATGTACGTGAAATCATGCGTTACATTTTTAAGAGAATTGTGGTTTGCCATTTTTACAGTTATTACTGTTATAAACATTTTTATAAACAAATTCTCAATCGTTGTACTTTTCTCATAGCTAGATTGATTTTTCTGTTTTGAACTGATTGCAATTATGCAGACTGTTATTTATTGCCTCTTTTCCTCTTTTAAATATCATTAGTTACTTATCAGGGTGTCTATCCGAAGGATGATTTCAAATTCCCGGTGATTTTCCGGTTTTCTCCCGATCAATTTTCAATTTGTCTCGGTCAATTTAAAATATTTTAAAATATTTGAAGATTTCTGAACATTTTAAAGGATTTCAAAGATTTCCGATTTGGAACAGGGAACTTTGAAAAAGAATGATAATTTTGAGTTGAAACATTAGATAATTTTTGGTCATAAGAATTACAGTTCTAATTTGGAACAGAAAAGTTTGTAAAAGAGTTATAATTCTGAATTTGAGCAGCAATTTTTTTTAATTCCCTTCTTCTAAAGCAGAATTGAAATTATTTTTCAAAATTCCTGTGCCCTGTCAAAAATCCTCTGTTTCAGGTCAAATAATAATTCTTTACGAAAATTTCCTGTCCTAAGATCTAAATTATAATTCTTTGCGGAAATCCCCTGTTTCAAAGTGAAAATTATAATTCTTTATGGAAATCTCCCGTTCGAAAGTGAAAATTATAATTTTTACGGAAACTCCCTGTTCCAGGTCACAATCACATTTATTTTCGAAAATTCCCTGTTGCAAATCGAAATTATATTTACTTAAAACTTTTTCTATTATAATTTTGAAATATAGTAACTCCTTTTTTTTTAAATTTGAAAGAGGGACGTTTCAAATTATGGCAAATTTTTATTTGCAATGAAAAAAAATATTTTTTAAATTCAAACAAATTCTGATTGGGAGCAAGGAATTTCCAAAATCTGACGAATACTGACTTGGAACAGGGACTGTTTTTGTAAGTTCCCTTTTTATAAATGAGAATTAAAATTATTTTTCAAAAATTTCCCGTTCTGAATCAAAAATGACCTGCTCCAAGACAAAATTATAATTGCTTACGAAATTTCCTGCTCGTTGTGGGATTTTAAAAAAAATATTTCATTTATTTATTCCCCGTCCAAACTTAGAGTCATAATTCTTTTGGAAAAATCCCTATACCAAGTCACAATTATATTTATTTCAAAAATTCCCTGTTCCAAGTGAGAATTATATTTATTTACAAAATTTTCTATTATAATTTAGAAATATAGTAACTTCCTTTTTTCCAAAACTTGGAAGAGGGACGTTTCAAATTGTGACAAATTGTGACCTGGTAGAAGGATTTTTGTTAAATTCCCTTCTTCTAAATTAGAACTAAAATTCTTTTGAAAAATTTTCTGTTTCAAGTCAAATTATATTTCTTTACAGAAATTCTGTGTCCTGAAGTAAAAATTATAAATCTTAACGAAATTTCCTGTTCTAAAGTTAAGCTGAAATGAAAAGTATAATTCTTTACGAAATTTCCCAGTTCTATCTCAGAATCATAATTTTTTTAGAAAATTCCCTATCCCAAAGTCAAAATTCTAATTCTCTGCAGAAATTGGCTGTCCCAAAGTCAAAATTATAATTCTTCTCGGAAATTCCCTTTCCTAAACTGAAATTTATATTTCTTTACTGAAATTCCCTGTCCCAAACTTCAAATTATAATTCCTTACTAAAAATTCTCGGCCATTTCCCGCTTTTTCCCAGTGAAAAAAATTCCCGGTCATTTTCATGTTTTCCCGATTTCCCAGTCAAGTAGGCACTCTGTTTATTGTCGGATAGTTACAGTAAAAAACCTACTTTTTTATGTGTATGAATTATGTATATGACTTTTTTAAATCGTTAATAACAATCGCATATATTAATTTTTTATCAAAGTTGTTGCATTTGAAGTTGTTAAACATCGTAAACTAAAATCAATCTCAATGCGAAATTGAAACTTATTTACGATTCTTATGAACCCATTAGATAAAGCCTCCCAAAGTTAATTTATCGACACTTGCTGACTTACTTCAAGGCATCGAGTTCACTGTTCGAATTTATCTTTTGTAATGGACGATCGGAGGCCGAGGCCATTGGCCTACCTCGCTATCGATAGGAGTAAATGTTATGTCGATGGCGCCGACTGACAGCTAACGAGAAAAAGAGTTTAACCGGATATCATGAAACTGAAACAACCGACAGTCTCTGATTTATCAATGAAAACCTCTTTTTTTGCTCGCTTTTTGCAACAGAAAAGTAAAACCAAAAAATGATGTATGCCTCCTAAATTATGACCCAAGACAGATAGGTGGGTAAACCTGGAAGTACCACCATGCCCAAACAATATATGCCCTATGCTAAAATTAAGAGCCATTTAGGGCTCATTTAGTACCCAAAAGTTAAATTTTGGGCTATGCATTTTTAAGAAAAGGTGCATGGTACTGCCAGCTTTACGTGAAGCTGGCGGTACCATTGTAGAAATATTTGTTGCATCAACTTTTTTCTTTCACATGAATTGACTGCTTATTTAGGGCTCATTTAGTAACCGAAAGCCAAATTTTGGGCTCTGCATTTGAAAAAAAATGCATGGTACTGCCAGCTTTACATAAAGCTAGCAGTACCATGGTACGAATATTTTTTGCATCAACTTTTTTCTTTCACAGGAATTGAGGGCTCATTTAGAGCTCATTTAGTACCCGAAAGCCAAGTTTTGGGCTCTGCATTTTCAAAAAAAAAAAAATGCATGATACTGCCAGCTTTACATAAAGCTAGCAGTACCATGGTAGAAATATTTGTTGCATCAACTTTTTTCTTTCACAGGAATTATGGGCTCATTTAGAGCTCATTAATACCCGAAAGACAAATTTTGGGCTCTGCATTTTCAAAAAAAAATGCATGGTACTGCCAGCTTCACATAATGCTAGCAGTACCATGGTAGAAATATTTGTTGTATCAACTTTTTTCTTTCACAGGAACTGAGGGCTCATTTAGGGCTCATTTAGTGCCCGAAAGCCAAATTTTGGGCTCTGCATTTTCAAAAAAAAAATGCATGGTACTGCCAACTTTACATAAAGCTAGCAATACCATGGTCGAAATATTTGTTGCATCAACTTTTTTCTTTCACAGGAATTATGGGCTCATTTAGAGCTCATTAATACCCGAAAGCCAAATTTTGGGCTCTGCATTAAAAAAAAAATGCATGGTACTGCCAACTTTACATAAAGCTAACAGTACCATGGTAGAAATATTTGTTGCATCAACTTTTTTCTTTCACGGGAATTAAGGGCTCATTTAGAGCTCATTAATACCCGAAAGCCAAATTTTGGGCTCTGAATTTTCAAAAAAAAAAATGCATGGTACTGCCAGCTTTACATAAAGCTAGCAGTAGAATGGTAGAAATATTTGTTACATCAACTTTTTTCTTTCACAGAAATTGAGGGTTCGTTTAGGGCTCTTGCATGGCCCCAGGCGCAATTTTTTAAAATACAACCCCTGTCACTGAAAAAATTCTCTAAAGAATAAATATTCTCTAAACATAAAAGTAAGTACATCAGAGTTAAGGGCTCATTTTAGGCTCTCCAAGACCCCCGAAATCAATTTTTCAAAACCATCCATTAACATTGGAAAACTACCCGAAACCAAAAGTACTGATAAAGAAAGTAGATGGCTAAGGGGGTTTTTAGACCACTTTTTCCCCTTTCCAGCTCTGATTCGCGGCTCGAGCACAGAAGGCTATGAGATTGGTGTCGCTCCTTGTGGTGACTCAGCAGTCAGAGTGTTGAAGTATCCGATTCTCAATATCAATATTAAAAGTATCCGATACTCAATATCAATATTGATTTTCAATATTGATATTGAGAATCGGATACTGATCGGATCTGATACAGATTTGATATCTGATCGGAGATCGGATATCGATTTTCAATATTGATATTGAGAATCGGATACTTCAACACTCTGACTGCTGAGTCACCACAAGGAACGACACCAATCTCACAGCCTTCTTTGCTCTAGCCGCGAATCAGAGCTGGAAAGGGGAAAAAGTGGTCTAGAAACCCCCGTACGCATCTACTATACTAAAGAGCAAGAAGAAGTATCGCATCAGTTTGAAATATTTTCTAGCTGTCCAAAAATATCGAACACTTTCGCAAAAACTAACCCTAACACTCAAAAAGCATTTCACTCCAAACAGCGTCTAACTCTGTTACCATTTTATTATAGAATGTTTTAGGATTTACCAATAAATTTATTATTTATTTTTTTCGGATTTGCAAAGTTGGTGAGAACAAAATTTATATAACACATTTTTGGTATAAAGTTCCTTAGATCGCAAAATTTTAAATATCTGGTAGGATATAATGCAACTAAGGAAACGCTTATATAACACTTCATATAACACTTTTTTGGTATAAAGTTCCTTACATCGAAATATTTTAAATATTTTATATATTATAAAAGTCTTAGGTTACAAGTACAAGATTTATATAACACATTTTTGGTATAAAGTATCTTAGAGCGAAATATTTTAAATATCAGGTAGGATAAAATTTAACTTGAGAAATGCGTTATAAAAGTCTTAAATTATAAAAACAATATTTATATAACACATTTTTGATATAAAGTTACTTGAATCGAAATATTTTAAATATCGGGTAGCATATAATATAAATAATTTTTGGTATAATAAGTATCTTAATTTTCAAAAAATCTAAGCTGAAAGCTTAAAAACAGGATTTTTCTCCAACTCTGTAAGTGACCAATATTTTCGAAATTATTCAACATTTTTTAAGTTTCTAGGTTTGATTCTGAAGGGTATATTTTGCAAGTTTTACTGAATATCATCTAAAAATTTTTTGGTACACTTTTACAGATTTGGCAAAACTAAACCTTAAAACTTAAAAAAAAATGAAACCGTGCATTTTTCGTAGAATATTAACCTTCTAGTAGGATTAAAAGGGCTTTTGGTTTTTTCAGGTTTTTAAGGGATTCATGTTTTTAAGTTAAACGTGGATCCGTGGGTTGAATTTGGGTTTTGTCCCGCACAAAGTTCTAACACCTAAAAAAGGCCTAAACTCTGACATAGGGCATACGCTGATTGGGCTCGGTCCGAGAAAAGCAAAATCTGCTGATATACTTCATTCTCAGTTTAACCTCAAATTCTTGTTCAAATTCTTGTACGAGGTGGTTTTCGAGGGTTAGGGGTGGTTTTTGGGAAAGTGTTTGATGTTATCGGACCGCTAGAAAATATTCCAAATTGATGCAATACTTTTTTTCGGACTCAGGCCTAACTCTCCATATCGAGGTCTAAGATGTTCACACATCAAAAATAAATAATACAATAATAAAAGAGGGAGATAGACCAGATAATTAAATAAAACTGTAAAATAAAGTTCGTTATATTTAATCTCTCATCTGAGACTGCCTACGTGAGAAGAACGAAAGCCTCGAAATTCAATTTAAGTGCGGAAAACTTTCTTTCGCAACCAGATAACGAAAAGTTTCTTGCATGCTTTTTCACGCTTGCGGAAATTACTTTGGCTGAATTTCAAGCTAGCTGCTGAGAAGATTATCATACGACTAGTAAACAAAACTATGTAATTTCATCTTTCATTCACGATGATGGTATTTTTGTTTTCTTTACAAACACAACCTTTCTTTAATCTTTCTTGTCAGTTTTGAAAATAATTTAAAGTAAGCACAATGATTTTTGATTCTATTTTAAATTTATCTTTCAATCATTCCAGTTTCAAATTATACAAAAAACCGGACAAATTCGGAATTATCACTGTTTTTTCCATCAATGTTGAAAGCTTAATTTTTTAAAAATTGTTTTATTTTATGCCGTGATATTTATTACATGTATTTCTGCGGCTTTTATACTATATCTCTAAATTTTAAACTTCATACAGAGAAGATCTGATCAAAAGATATCTGTTGTATCGACCCTCATGATGAAGAAAATTTTTCAAAACAAATTTCGTGTGAAACAAAAAATAAATTCCAAAACTTTAACTGCGAGTCGGATTTGAATCGACACCTTCCTCTATTCATAAAAGGTGCTTTTACCAATTCAGCTATCACAGCACGCTAGTGAAAATTTTGAAACTTGAGTTTGGTCAACCGGATAGAAGGTTAACCTGCCTTCGATGTTTCTGAAGGTGTTTTAGCCTTAACCCTTTGGTTAACCTTAGTCGATTTATAAGGGGGTTTCGAACCCAAAAAGTAAGACGGACTCTG
>JAUMHM010000071.1:9680745-9691202 GCA_032362435.1 Melikaiella ostensackeni | reverse complement strand
CAAAACAACCGTCATCGCAAAAACATGCAATATTTTTCCAAGAAAACATAGAGAAGCAATCGAAATCTTAAAACACCTTAATAACATCAATAGGGGCAATGAATAAAGTTCCAATCCGATTTGACTTCCGTCCGCCCGGGTTTTTTGAAAAAGAAACGTCGACAAGATTCATAGTTTTGCACACGATTGAAACCCGAAACATCTCCTTTTTACTATAAAGTAGACATGGTTCGTCAAAAAGTGTAAATAAAGTGGGGTTGATTAGTTAATTCGTGGGCGTAAAGAGGGTGTGGTCCATGAAGTCTTTATAAGGAAGGTTTTGATACTTCAATGTAGAGATTAAATAAGATGTGGCTAGTTCAGTGGTAGAATTAAATTGGGCGTGGTCAATTGATTAACAGGCGTGAATAGGGGGTAGTTCCATGAGTGGCAGAAGTAAAGTAAACGTGATTATTTCTGTGAATAAAGTGAAGAAAGCATGGCTTGTTCGGTGGTAGAAATAACATTGTTGTGGTTAGTTGATTTCTGGGCGACAAGAGGGTGTGATTCCTGCGGTAGTGGAAATAACATTGGTGTGTTCATTTATGTATAGGAACTGAAGCAAGCGTTGTTCTCCCAATAGTGGGAATAAAGCTAGTGTGGTTAGTTGATTTGTAGACGATAAGAGGGTGTGGTTCATAAAATATTTATAAGCTAGGTGTTGATACTTGAGAGTAGGGATTAAATTAGGTGTGGCTAGTTTAGTGGTAAAAGTAAAGTGGGCGTGCCTAATTGATAATTGAGCATAAAGGGGGCGTAGTTCCATGAATAATGGGAGTAAGTTAGAAGTAACATGGTTGTGGTGAGTTGATTTTTGGGCGGCAAGGAGGTATGCTTCCTATCATGGTGGGAGTAACGTTGGAGTGTTTATTTATGCCTAGGAACTGAAGCAGGCGTTGTTCGCCCATCAGTGGAAATCAGATGAGTGTGGTTAGTTGATTTGTAGACGCTAAGGGGGTGTGGTTCGTGAAGTATTCATAAGCTAGGTGTTGGTACTTTGGTGTAGGAACTAAATTAGGTATGGCTTGTTCAGTGGTAGAAGTGAAGTGGGCGTGGCTAATTAATAATTGGGCGTGAAGGGGACGTAGTTCCGTGAGTAATTGGAGTAATGCAAACGTGATTATTTCTGTGAATAAAGTGTAGTAGGCATGGCTTTTTAGGTGTTAGAAGTAATATGGTTGTGTTTAGTTGATTTTTGGGCGGCAAGGAGGTGTGGTTCCTAAAATGTTGGGAGTAAAGTTGGTGTGTTTATTTATGTATAGGAACTGAAGCAGGCATTCTTCGCCCAATAGTGAAAAAGAGTGAGCGTGGTTAGTTGATTTGTAGCCGATAAGTGGATGTGGTTCATGTAATATTTATAAGCTAGGTGTTGGTACTTCAGTGTAGGGATTAAATTAGGTGTGGCTGGTTCAGTGGTAGAAGCAAAGTGGGCTGGTTGATTGATAATTGGGCGTGAAGGGGACGAATTCCGTGACTAATGGGAGTAATGTAAACGTGATTATTTCTGTGAATAAAGTGAAGTAGGCGTGGCTTGTAGGTGTTAGAAGTAATATGGTCGTGGTTAGTTGATTTTTGGGTGGCAAGGAGGTGTGGTTCCTGTGGTGGTGAGAGTAACGTCGGTGTGTTTATTTATGTATAGGAACTGAAGTAGGCGTGGTGTGTCCAATAGTGGAAATAAAGCAGGCGTGATTAGTTGATTTGTGGGCGTGAAGAGGGTATGTTTCGGGAAGTCTTCATAAGGTAGATGTTGATACTTCAATGGAGGGAGTAAATTAGGTGTAGCTAGGTCAGTAGTAAAAGTAAAGGGGGCGTGGTTGGTTAATTGTTGGTCGTAAAGGAGGCGAAGTTCCGCGAGTGGCGCGAGTAATGTAAACTTGATTATTACTGTGGATAATGTTAAGTAGGTGTGGCTTCTTCGGTCGCAGAAATCATATTGTTGTGTTGAGTTGATTTCTGGACGACAACAGGGTGTGATTCCTGCGGTGGTGAGAATAGCGTTTGTATGTTTTATGAATAGGAACTAAAGTAGGTGTGGCTCGTCCAATAGTAGAAATAAAGTGGGCGTGGTCAGTTTATTTATGGGCGTAAAGCGGGTATGGTTCGTATATCGGTTATAAACAAGGTAGGTGTTGCTACTCCATTGGAGGTAGTAAAATAGGTGTGGTTCGTCCATTGGTAGGAGTAGAGTGGGTGTGGTGAGTTAACTGGTTAGTATAAAGAGTGTGTGATTCCTGAATTGTCTGAAGTAATGTTGGTGTGAGTATTTTCTGTAGAGAATGTAAAGTAGGCGTGGATACTTCAGTGGGAAAAGTAAAGCGGTTGTGACTTGTTCGGTGGTAGACATAATATTGTTATGTTTAGTTGATTTCTGGTCGACAAGAGGGTGTGGTTCTTGCGGTGGTAAGAATAACGTTCGTGTGTCTTATGAATAGGAACTAAAGTAGGCCTGGTTCGTCCAATAGTGGAAATGAAGTGGGTGATGCCTAAATTGTCTGAAGTAATGTTGGTGTGAATATTTTCTGTCGAGAATGTAAACTAGGCGTGGCTACTTCATGGAAAAAATAAAGTGGGTGTGGCTATTTCAGTCGTAGAAATAATGTGGGAGTAGTTACTTTATTGGTGGGCGTAAAGTATGTGTTACTAATTCAGTGGTGGGAACAAATCAGACGTTGCAATTGACAGGATGTTGTGTTGAAATTTAATGTCGAGCAGAAAAATATGCACACTATTTTATAGGACTGATGAATATAGTACAAAACATTCTTTAAAACTGTGCTAAATTCCAAAAATAATTTTTATAATAATAGAATGTTACTGACAGAAAAAGCGACTGCTGTTGATAGCATCTAAAAGTGGCAACCAGGCGTGTATGGTTGCTTTCCGGTAGATTTCGCATTATTTTACGAGGGCTCTTCAAATTGCGTTTCAGGATCGAATATCACACGCGTCGTCGAGTTGCCTCTCTCCATATTCTAGACTTGCCGATAAAATGTGTCTCCTAAAACTGAGATGTGCAGGGCCTATCTTCGAGGGATAAATTTAAGGTTATGATTGAGAAAAATTTAGAGAGCGTTACAAGCTCAAAATACCTTTCCAGAAAGATTGCTTTGCTTTTGCACGTAAGCTAAAAAGACATTTATTCTTTTATTTTTTTTTTTAGAATCCATGATTTTCGAGGAGTTGCGAGTTCAGTAATTCATTTATTCTCAATGAGATAAGAATTTGAATAAATACTCCTCAAATTTCACTCGAGGGCCATTGAAGTAATGGATTAACGAATTCCGACTGGCATCATCGAGATTTCTTTCAAATTTTATTAAGCTGCATTTATAGAACTGAAACGAGTGCACTTGAAATACGAAGGTCGCTCAAGAGCATTACTGATTAGGGAGGAGAATTTCTCTTGGAGAAGACGCCGTTTAATTAATTCCTACAGTCCTAGCGAAAGTGGAGATAAATGGGCGTAGTCCTTTTATAGAGATCAGGAAAAGAGAGAAGGAAAGCAAATTACTTTTTGATATCTCTCCTTTCTAACGTCTTGAAAATTTTGCATTTCAATAGGGTTTTAGAACGTGTTTTCTGAAAATCTCATTTCTGAAAACTAATCGGGAACTATTGAACCTACCAAAAACGATAAAGTTACCATAAATTACCGATAAAATACCCGAAAATGAACTTTTGGAGAATCTATTCCGCGTAATCTAAAATAAGGATGAAGTGCTGTTCCGTGACTAGACTGAATAAAAGTATTTCTCTGCCGCAATTTTTCATTCTCTGGATTCCATTTCTATTTCGTATGACACTTGTGACAAAAAAATTAATAGTTCCTCTATAGGGAGCGATCACTCGTGTAAATAAATTGTCGCGTTCTCGCGAAACGAATGCTACAAGCTTGGCAGAATCGAATCCACAGAGTCGTTTCTTTTTTGTCACTTTGGTATAAACGCCACTGGAAATCTTGCACTCGCAGCCCATGTGGTTACGTGTCTGCAGGAAGATATAAGAACATAGGAACCCATTGCCCGCCATTGCGATTTATCACGACCAAGAGACAGTGAAACGAATTGTTCCCTCGGTCTCCTTAACCAGTGATGTCTCGTCGACACATTTTGTGAACTGTCTGAACGGTCAGATATTCATTTGTCCAAAATATCATTTCCAAAAATCATTTCTAGCAAAAAGTGCCAGAAAGTGACTAGATTGAAAAATTTTCTGTGAAAAAAAGATCCTCTTTCGCTCCGCTGGGAATCGAACCCAGGTCTTCTGATTGCCGGTTGGGTGCTCTGCCCTCCCCCGAGTGCGAAGCAGTGGTGTCGTGCGATACGGTACTTTCTGATGACACCTGGGTTTGATTCCCAATCAAAGAGGATCTTCTTTCACAGATATTTTTTCAAAAATAAATTTATAACTTCATCTAGTGGTACTTTTTTTGGAAAAGTGATATTTGGGAACAATGAAATTTTGGATAAGTTACTTACCTCTCAACGGGGTTCACTGCCTATACTTGCCGAAGACAGAACTATTCATCTTCCTTTGAACGGTGTTTCGGAAACTTCCGGATACGATAAAAAGTTTGCGGTGCCTCTGGATATTATAAAGCAAAGCAATATATCTTTGAGATAAAAGTCTGCTTGGCGGCTGAAAACGTTGGGTATTGGAGCTCAATTGTCAATTTCAGAATGTCTTTTATTTCTTTTTTATTTTTGTTGAGACTTTCTCCCTAGGACTTTGAAACGATAAGTAATGCGATAGCAGAACGATTTACGCATAACTTTTTCGCTTGGAGTAATTTAGTGGAAATAAACTTTAACGATTTAATTTGATTTTCATTTGTATTAGAATACATCATTCTAAGTCTGGCAAGAATTGAAATTTCCAATCGGCATACTATAAACCCGTTTATAACCGACGGCAGTAGCTAGGTGTTGATTTTTGTTTTTTGCAGTTTTCCGCTCCCCTAACCAAATATTCAGGCGAATGCGAGTGCTTTCACTAAGAATCCGGCTGCAGACGGTAGGAGATTTTAGAGATTGGAAAACCCAAAGGATTGAGTTCTGAAACTTCAAAAAAGTAAGATTTCTCGAGGTCTGCAAATTACACATTTCGTGTATTTTTGCCATTGCGATTGCGACGGTGTGAGCTGGTGCGTTGTCGTGATAAAACCGCACTTTATTGTACGCCAATCGTGGCCGTTCCTTTTTGTATCTCGGCTTTCAAACGAACCAATAAGGATGCATAGTATGGTACGTTCCGGTTATAGTTAAAACCTTCTCCAAGTAAGAAATAAGCATAAATCCTTGGGAATCCAAAAATACTGTGGCCATCATCTTCCCAGCTGACAAAACAGTCTTCGCCTTCTTTGGCGCACTTTCACCAGGCAGGACCCGCTGCTTTTACTGCTGCTTTGTCACGGGTGTATAGTGGTGGATCCAGGTTTTGTCCGCAGTCACGAATCGGCATAAAAAGTCCTGCGTTTTCCAATTAAACTTTGCCAAACACTGCGCTGAAACGTATTTTTCGTTGCGTTTTTGATCGAGAGTCATCAATCGCGGCACCCATCTTGTACACACCTTCTTTACCTCCAGTTTTTCGTGCAAGATGATATGGGCTCGTTCAGTGGAGATGCGGACAGCCTTAGAAATCTCACGCACCTTGATTCGACGATCTTTCATAACCATATGATCAATTTTTTCCACCATACCCGATGTGTTGACCACAATTGTGTGTCCGGAGCCTCCTTCATCTTTAGTTGTGGTTCGGCCACGTTCAAATTCGCTAATGCAAAAATCTGTTTTCAACAAAGGATCGGAAAATTTTTTAAACAAAAAAGTTTTATCACTGCACGGAACTCCACTTTCTTCATTTCTTCTAAAACTATTGGCACACTTACTTCAAACGTATGCCAAATGCAAACTAATTGTCGGTTTTGGCTGAACCTTGGTAGACGTTAGTTCGAGAAGTACTATTTCTTGGTCATATACTGCAAAATTAATTTTGGCGCCATCTAGCGGGGAATTTGCCTTACTTATCAAACGATCCTCGTATTGAGAAAGAAAGTGAAAGTGCTGATTGACATAAACGCAATGCGTCAATCCTTCGATGGGTAACAATCTATCTTAATGGTGCGCCATTCTTTGCGAAGCAACATGAGCAGTTGAGCACTCAGTTCCGACACCAGTCAACGCATCTCACCTGCATATCAATGCACCTACGAACTGATTTGCATACTCAACTCCTTCCAACTTCACTTATTCAATCCTGATTGCGGAAGAAAGCTGAAGAAATATATTAATTTAAAAATAAAATAACTCACATTTTGCATTAAATATTCGTAGTTTTGACAAAGGTGCATGAATATTCCGCATAAATTCTATACTTTCCCTAATGTATATTTTTCCGAAATTCACTTGACCGAATAACAGTTTTTATCACACTCCCGACAGAAAGTGATGAGGGGGTCCAAAGGACCGAGATAGAGGCGCAGTCAGCTCAGCGGAATTAAGCAGTTCTGTAGCCACAAAGCGGACAATTAGAACACTCGTGTGCATATTTTACTTTTATTTCTTATTACACGCGGGAAATTCTCTTTTCATTAATTAGTCTTCATTATTAAAAAAGGTCCATCCTTTATGATACCAAAAATCTAGAAGGGGACTTGGAGGTTGTCTTCCCTTTCTTTTTTTCGTCTATTTTTTCATTTTTGGGTTTTTATTTTCATTTGAATAGAGACATTTCAGGGTGTTTGGTCCAAATTTGATCGTTGGATTTTTAATTTTTTTGAATTTTCAGGAACTTTGTATTTAAATTTGAATATTGGAGATTGAAGAGTAATTAAAAATATGATTTGTTCTAATTTCTGTTTCTTGAATTTTAAAATACAGTTAATTATTATTATATATTCCTAATAAAATGGTTCATACGGCTCTAAATGTTTACATCATAGAGATTCTTGAAAGGGCATCACGGCTGTTGCAGGCCATGCCTGAAACCGGTGGTATATAGAGGTTCCAGTGTATTATCTTAAGAGCGTTGGAATCAGGACCTAACCTCAAAATTGAATCGCCTCATTTTACTCCATAAATACTAGAGTTAAATCTTCATTAGGTACTTAGGACCTACTCATGTTTTGGATCAAGTCTGTATTCGGAGTGAAAAATTGGCTAATTTCAATACTTTTTGTGTGAAACGATTTTTTTTTATTGAAACCCGAGCATTCGAAAAAATCGTTTTACACAAAAAGTATCGAAATTAGCCAATTTTTTTATTTCGAATACAGACATGATCCAAAACATGAGTAGGCCCTAAGTATCTAATAAAGATGTAATTCTAGTGTTTATGGAGTAAAATTAGGCAATTTAATTTTGAGGTTAGGTCTTGGTTCCAACTCCCTCAAAACGTGTACAAATCTGCGTTGAATGACCCTTATTTGAACTGTTTTTGATCATTCTATAAGAAAATATCTTTAAAAACAGGGGTTTTCGCCAACTTCTGAAATTACCAATATCTCCGATATTATTCAACATTTTTTTTAATTTCTAGGGTTTATTTTAAAGAGTAAATTCTGTTCTTTCACTGAAATCATCTACAAATTTGTTAATGCTTTTTTGCAGATTTGGCAAAGGGTTAAACTTGACGAAATATAGCCTAAAAATTTTAGAGAAGGGTTTTAATATTCAAAATTGTTTTACATAATGAAAGGTTAAATGATTTGATAATATATGTTGGAAAAATTGTAGAATATCGATTTAATGAATTTCATTGGCATTTAGTAAGACAACAACCATTCTTCAAAGATTTCAGGCTATTTTTTGTCAAGTTCAACCCTTTTCTAAATCTTCAAAAAAGCACCAACAAATTCGCAGTCTATTTCAATAAAAAATGCAGAATTTACCCTTCAAGGTGAGTCCTAGAAACTCAAAAAATGTTGAATAATTTCAGAAATAGTAATTTAAAAAGTTGGCCAAAAAATCTGGTTTCCTGTAGATATTTTCCTACAGAGTGATTTTCCTAGCAGAGTGTATTTAAATAATGGTCATTCAACGCAGATTTGTACAAGTTTTAAGACAATATAATTCTCAAAATTCAGAAATTGTATTAAAAATATGACATCCGATTGAAAATTTTGAAAAACATCAACGTCTCCAAATTTTCAGTCGCGAGTGTAGCTTTTATTGGCCCGAATTACCGTTTGACGTATTTTTTATTTGTCCGAATTACCATTTGCCCAGAGTTTGTATTTTTCCGAACTATAATTTGCCGTAATTTAAATTTTTGAAAATTCGTGAAGTAATAATAAGGAGACCAAACTGTGTGTCAGAAATTTGGTCTCCATTTTTCCGGACATAGTTGTGGGGGAGGACGTACGCTAAGTTGTAAAGGTTCGTCTCGTTCTGAGTGGAATATCTGCGAGAGGTCTTCCATTGGTGGGTTATTCATGATTCAAATTTTACCGCCAGCAAACCACCAATCAAAAATTCCCCTCTCATTTCTCTCGCAGATCTTTCACTCAAAACGAGGTGACTCTTTACAATTCAGCGTACGTCCTCCCCCAAACTGTGTACGAAAATTTGAGGTTAATTTATCATTCGCGCGCTTTGTCGTTTGGTCTCCTTACTATTACACCATGTCCGAATTACTGTTTGACATAATTTGAAGTTTCTCGAATTACCATTTTGCATTTTTCATCATTTTCGTTTGTCAAAATTCACATTTGTTATATTGTAATTCATAAAAGTTCAAATTATGCCACAATGGTCATTAGGGTGGTCCTTATTTACACTGGAACCTGTATTTAACCGCCCTCCATATACTGTGCTCCTAGAATTTCTGCCGGCTCGCATTCGTTAATGAGGGCGTCCATCCTTTTTGATATCAAAAATCTACATTTGTACAAAATACATTCAATTAATATTATGTATTCCTACTGGAAATGGTTCATACGACCCTGACTGTTCACATCATAGGAATTCTTGGAAGAGAATCACAATCATCGCAGGCCATACCCGAGACCGCCCTTAAATGGAGGTTCGAGTGTACTTTTTTTGGAAATTCTTTGCTGCCATTCGCGATATTGGTGTGAATGCCCAAAAATAGAATGTCCTCCAAATTTTAGCCAATTTTTTTTTTTTAATTTCCGGAATGTCTGACCCGAAAATTTGTGTCAAAAACTGCATTTTCTGTAGTTAATAATTAAGAAATATTCCAAAAATAGCTCATTTCTCGATTTTTTAATTAAATATTTTTCAGACTGTGCTATATAAAGAAGTGTGACTTTAGAAATCATCTGATGACCCCAAAATTCAAAAATTTTGAAAATATCCAAGATGTCGGCCTATCGAATTTTCAAAATTATTTTCTTAAAAATGGTAAATGTTAACCGATTTGGCTGAAATTTGAAGTACGTTCTACTTTTGCGCTTCGCACCAATATCATGAGTGAAAGCATACTAATTCCAAAAAGAAATTTTTACCATATAAATAAGGTCCACCCTAATGGTAATTCCTGAAAATAGAAATTAGATGATACACAAATAATGACAAGTTGTGTAAATTATGTCAAATAATAATTCAGAAGACTGAAAATAATTCCAACTGGTCATTTGCTAAAAAACTGATTTAAGTGATATGAAAATTATAGCAAGTGGTAAATCGGAAAAATTAATACCCAATCGTAAATCGCAATAATAAAATTAATGGTGAATTATACCAACACCTTTGGTTTTCCGCTAGGACTATTATTATTATGAAAAAAATCGACAAATTTCAAATCTGTATGCATGCATAGCTAACTTCAGGTTCGTGAAATATTGAGCTTAATCGGTGACTGTCATTCAGGGAAGCGTATTGACTTTCGATATCACTTAGAATGGCGCAAAAACAATTTGTATGAAAAATTGGAACCCCAAGAAGCAGATACGCTCCTGATTGCAGTTAGAACGGGCGGATCGGATAGTCGCGCAGGGTAGAGTTATGGTGTCGTAGATCAACTGCTTTTGGCCGCGTTTTGAAATGTGTAATCAGCGTTCGTGATTTACCGCTCGTCCGATTGCTATCGGCGTTCACCGCGCCGATCGCAACCGGAAACCGATCGATGGTCCGGTTATCCCCAAGCCTTGTCTTTTTGTTCTGCAGACAGATCGCGTCGACCTATCTATTCCTGATGAACTAATCACAATTCGATTTCCATTTCGATTAATTTTTTTCCTCTCAGAGTGAGATAACACATGGTTGACCCTGCTATAATAAGCCGGGAATTGATATAAAATCGGAGAAAACCGGAAGCAAATTCAAACCGGCATTCACATTTAAAGTTTTCGAAAATGTGATATTTCTTATTATTCGTTATAACAATACAAATAAATTGAATAATTGTAATACACTCGAACTCCAATATAAGGGGTGGTTCGGGAGTTGCTTCGC
>JAUMHM010000071.1:9640044-9650647 GCA_032362435.1 Melikaiella ostensackeni | reverse complement strand
CACCATGAAAATCGACTAGTCGCCAATTTTCACTATCATTTTCGTAATCAGCGCGTCAAAATACGTAGGTATACGTACGAGTAGTTTGATGGGTTTTGGAGGTACACCCTAATCGGAAGTTTATCCCAGTTTTATTCAAATGGTACTGTTTTGGTACGGAGTGAATATTCCCATTATAAGCCTTTCATCCATGAAACATTAATCAAAAACTGTTATTCAAACAAATTTTTTCATTTGTACAGTAATTATTTTTCAATATAATATAAAAATTGACAAGTGTGCGAGCTCCAGACTGTGTCATATTTAACATGCAACCATGAAAGTCATTGCACAAAAAAATTGTACAGAACGGTTGCTTTAAAACCCAGTCACTTTTTTCCATTACTCAATTCGGATTGATATTTAGTTCATACTGGTATCCAGCTCGTACTGATTGTCCCTGAATCAAAAATAATACATTAAGACTTAGTGTCATGTTGATAACATGAATTGACAATATTTGTTCTTTTCAATCACCTTAAGTAGTGAAATTTAAATCCGCGAAAGTGTGTTGACAATATAGGCGAAGCTTTTATCAGTTGTAGTCTGATGTTGGTTGTGCACGCGCGGAAGTACATTATGGTTGACATCGGGTGAACTAACACGCTAAACCTACTTAGGAGATCATCTTGTTATCCTGCGTTCAAACAGAACCCCACGTTGCCTTTACGGTCGTTCTCTTGGAACAAATACTCCTTAATTAAAAGTACCTTCGTTACCGGCATTGCATCGTGCCCCCAGGTCGACGTAAAAGATCAGCCCTTATCGATCCGGATAGCAGTATGTCTCCCACAAAATTTTGTCCTAGATTCCAAACGTCGCGATTCAATTACGCTTAATTCACGATCACCACTCGCGCACCGTTAGCTTGGTACATACGCCGAGTTTCTGTCGAACGCGATTACCGTCGCCGATAAAAGGAAGTCGGGTGAATCAGCGTATGCAGCAGAAACTTAATTTAACCATTTTTCACATTGTAGGAAAAATTTGAAATCTATGTGAATCGCAGGGATTTCCGTGGAGAATTAACCATATCGGAGTCTATGTTCTTGATCTGCATTAGTATTCCAAATCACAATCCTCCCTCTTTTTTATCCAAATGGCTTGCAAAATTTGCAGTATTGCCATAAATTATAAAAATCTCGAAATCCAATCTTGTAATCCATCAGCAACGATTGAGAGATACGTCATTCTCAGAGGGAACGGTCTTGTTTCTCGAAAGTGGTTCCGAGGTCGATACCAGGTTTCAGTGTTGTACAATAGGCGCCGTAATTATCACACTGGTTAACGAACGGTGCAGTCTGTAGATGTTAAGAGACTTGAGCGTTGACGCCACTTACGCGTGGAGTGATATTCGCGATAGCGTCTTGTCACGCAACCGCAGTTTTTTAACGACCTTCTCGCGGCTGTCGCGGAACATTGTTATACCTTCAGGCAAACTAAAGAAGCAGAAGTCAGTGAGGATCTAAAAGCAATTTTCATTTCATCTAATGTTTCAACTGAATTCATTATTCATACGATACGGTACGAAAAGAGAAAAAGGGTAGCAATTTTAAACGGGAAGGAGCGGCGAGAAATGTTTTGAATATACAGGGTACATTTAGTACAATCTGTCTATATCATAAAAAGATCTCACCGCCGCAGCTGTTTCAAAAATTTCCCCCTGCCGCTTAACCTCTGGAACCCTCCTTACAACTCATGCCTCTTTAATTCTGCAATCCTCTTTACACCTCTGCCTCTTGGCTCCTGCAGCTTTTCTTACGTCTTTTCCCCATTAACCCATGTAAACCTCCTTGCGACCCCTGTCTCTCAACTCCTGCAAACCTCCTTACAACCCCTGCCCCCTAAACCCATGCAACCCTCCTTATTACCACTGCCCCTTAACTCCTGAATCCCTCTTCACTACCCATGCCCCTTAACCCCTACAACCATCCTTACAACTCCTGCCCCTTAACTCCGGCAACCCCCCTTACAAACTCTACCCCTCAACCCCTGCGACCCTCCTTACAACTCCTGCCCCTTAACTCCTACTTCGCTCACGTCATGGAAGGCTGACCAACATCAGGTCTGGGCCAAACTAGACTGCTGAATCGATAGGAAAATAAAACACTTGTTCTGTTTTGATAGTGTGAATTTGTTACTTTCTATCATTTTAGACACCCTGTCAGTTTTTCAAAATATTTTTAAAAAATTTGGTGATCAAAATTGAAAAAGTTGTTTGTTCTTGCAAAGCTGATCAGCATCAAACCTGGGCGAGACCAGACTGTCAAGGTGATAAGAAAAAAAGTCCTATTTTGACAGTGTGACTTTATTTCCTATCCTGTTAGACACCTTAATTCGAAACGATTTCAAATCGTCCGGGCCTTTTCTACTCAAGATGCTTTGAAGCATAGAAGCCACCATAAATTTCTTTTTAAATAAATAATTCATCCGCCACCAGTAGAGCTGGGACTTTCAGTTCTGAAATGTCTATAACCACCGTACTTACGTGAGTCCCTAAAAACAATACAGAAAAGTGCCCTCAAATTACTCATACTTTACTGATTCTTCTGCATAGGTAAATTAAGATAAGTAAGTATATATCCTTTTCCATGAAATGTGGATACTCATTCTTCCCTTATTTGTTTTCTGTTTCAGGTAAGTGTACTCGTAAAACAGAATTCCTGGTAGACATGCAAGGTTGTTGGTATGCTCAGGTCTGCTACCTTGGGCGTCTTTCGGAGGCGCTAGATCGGTATGTATCTTACGCTAAAGGCCCTAAGTCGCGGCAATGACGGTAGGTCCGCAGTCCATCATTATCTCGCTGAAAGTCACCACTGCATTGGATGAAGAAACAACTTCAGGTCTTTAATAGTAGCCTGCACACCGAATTACGTGGGGCTTTTGTTCATTAGTGTGCCATTTCGGTTTAATTGAGACCTTTGACTCGCTGGTACTCTCACACGCCAGTAATGGATAGGTCCGCGTATAAAGTTCACTTGCGAGAAAGTTTAGAGGGAGCGTCGGAGTCTCATAGTCTTGCAGTGGAGCGAAAAATGGGAGAAAGTAGATTTTCTAGGAAGAAAGGATGAAAATGTTAACGGATGAAGACCTTTCTAATCGGAAAGAAAGCGGGAAAAAGTCGACATGCTTTTGACGCGTTCATTTTCATAAAAAATAAAATATTATCATACATATTTCAGCAATCTTACTTGCTTTCAGGCTTGCCTATCAGTATGCTTTTATTGTGCGAAATATAAAGCATGAAACGTCTACTTTAAGTAGGTCATGGAATTCACTCAGCACAAGCATGACTACGTTTTAAAGTCCGCAAATTTTCGATTTGCGTCCTTTTTGCTTTCGGCTAGAACTGAAACTGAGACGTCACGTTTGAAACACAACTCCAGTCACTTCCGACGCCCATTTATTGTATTCTAATGAATCGATACTGAATAGCATTTCTGCACTTACGCTGAAATATCCGGCGTTCCATTCGAGAAACACTCAGGCATTCGAATTGGAATCCCTTTGAACTTCTTGCTTGTTATATTGCGGTATCGGGAAAGTACCTTTAAAAGATAGGTGGTATGGAATAAAGACAAAATAAGGAAAGACACAGATGGTGGTATTCAAAACAGAATATACGCAAGAAGTTGAAGGTAAAGTTAAAAATTGAAAGAATAATTTCTTGAGTTACTCGTTGCGAGTAAAAAACTCATTCGGGTCGATCGCTGTTCTGGAACGAATTGAGTTTAATTACCAGGCTCTCCAGAAAATGCAATCACGGGTTGGGCTGTCTGCGCGTGACGATAATTAGGCAACACCAATCGGCTTGGCAAATGTCGAAGTAAACGAGCTCCGGCATTGTTGGGTTGCCAAGCCTTTTCGGTTTGACTTCTCAGTCCTTCTCTTTCGGCACCAAGGTTCGCATTAGCTAACTGCAATTTGCTGGTCGCGAATCGCGTGTGGCGCATAGCAGGATGGCAGTATATTCGCCCTACCGGATGACCGTTGGCTGAAGCTAATTAAAACTAATGATCCGCCACGGCTGGTTATGGCGGAATGGATATTCCAATGCGATGCACAGGTATAATAATTAATATACAGGAAAATTCTACCGACGAGTATAAATCTTTTCTAGAATAGCGGCTGGCGGCACTCAATTCAGCGTATTTCGTATTCCACCAAATCAAATTCAACACGAATGAAGGTATTGACCTTACGATACGGTTACATGCAAAAAGTCGATAAGCTATATGGAGATCTTATGCATAGTCGAAGCTACAATATGCATTCGTATCTCATTTGGTCCATTTGCGATCTACTGCTATCCTCTTACCATTCTCTTTTTCATCATCTTTTATTCCTTTTATTCTGACTTAAGAGTATATCTCGATGCAGTATTTGCGTTTATTCCCAGAACATCAAAACCTATATCCGCTAAATTATTATCCAGGAGAAAGAACTGCTAAAATGAGAACGATGTCGTCAATGTGCGACGTTTGTCGTTGCGTCAACACTTCCATCGAATCTTTTATGATTACGGATATTGCGAGAAGATTTCATAATACCACCAAGTTATCAATTGTATCAAGTTCTTTCCTTTTGATGACGTTTTTTCCCTTAGACGATCCTATTTCGA
This sequence comes from Melikaiella ostensackeni, assembly GCA_032362435.1. Classification (NCBI taxonomy): domain Eukaryota; kingdom Metazoa; phylum Arthropoda; class Insecta; order Hymenoptera; family Cynipidae; genus Melikaiella; species Melikaiella ostensackeni. Next base: position 9,645,987 of record JAUMHM010000071.1, on the reverse strand, counting down.
AAAAAATTGAAGTGCTGTTCGTCCGTCTTTCCACATTTTGTAATAGTATATGTCAGTGAATTCTCGAATGTTTAGTTCAAGTTTAGTTGTCTATTGGGGATCCACACTGCAGGCCCATTGCCACAATTATTCACACTGTATACATGCTAATCGTAGGGATGTAAATGTAAATACAGGGAATGCATAATGCTGTTTTGGAAATGTTGAACGCGGGCCATTTGACAGAGGGAGAGTCGTCGATGACCGACAGGCCGGCAATAATTCCGCGACCACGTGCGCGCTTCACTACCGGTGATCCATTGTCGCCCTCGAATATGCAAATATAGGGTCCGTTAATCGACCGGCGACAGAAATGTAACTTTCTGCTTGGAATCCGGCAGCCGGTACATCACTTGATTTCAATTAGTGTGTAAACGTCATCAGCGAGCCACTCAAAATCACTACTGTGCCACGCGTAGCATCAAAAGTGAGCCGAATATATTGATAAAAAAGAATAGTGTTCTAACCTAGCGCCATTTAGTAATTCTAAATTAATTATTACAACTCTAATAGTGAGCCAAGCTGGCTCACTAATCAGACGCACTGCTCACCTTTTATCTTAAATAATGGATTTAGGCAACAAGTAACTTCAATATTTCTTTTTGCAATTACTATTTCCATGTGAAAATGAGAGCCTGTGGCTCACTGTTGATGTCGTTACCCTATTGGAATGTCATTTTTTAATAAACTTGACTCTAACCTAACTTATGAAAGATGAGACGTAGTATCCTTTCGAGCTTCCGGGTGTTCGACGCAGGAACAGTTGTGCGAATCACGATTTCCATGGTTGACTGCATCTTTACGTCCTATCTGCACAATTAAATTACACAAACCATAAAGGCTGGGATATAAATCAGACGTGTGAGTACTGACTTTTAATGTTCGATCTTCCGAAGTTGTAGATATAATGTCTGGATTCTGCTTCGCTAACTGATTAAGAATCAGTGATGAAAAGTACACTGACTGGAGGATCCTAGCGCACATAATCGATCGTGCATGCGCAGCATTACATAGGTGAAAATCTGCCTGCAGATGATGATTTTACGAGCGCCTCTTAAGCAGTAAATCACCCCTGCAAAGCGACAGGTGTAGCGATACGACAACCGGAATTTCGCGCGCTGCTGACTGTCCAGATTGTAATTAAGATTCGAGGATCATGGGGAAATTCATGTTCTTTACTTTAAGCTTAAAAATTAATTGGAAACTGGTGATCTAAAAGCGATCAAGGAATTCATAAAGCCGTCTGCTACACCTACGTATATTAAAGGCTCTCCACAAATTATTTAAGATTTATTTGAACTTGAAGTTTATTTAGTTTTGTACAATTAGTGTCTCTTTAAGAAATCAAAGGAGCTCAAATTTTTTTCAAAGCTCGTGCACTTGAAAAGCGGAAGCTCAATTAACGTAGCAGGGAGTGAATTTAGCAGAAGAAAAACTGACGAGCGGATGATTAAACGTACATTTTCTTCGAGGTTTAACCTCTCCTTAAAGCGATTGGAGATGAGGTTCTCGTAAATGCCGAGGCAAAAAATGAGACTCGAAACGGGGGTAATTAATTAAGGCTGTAGCGGGAGCAGAAACCGGTGCAACGAATTTCTACTTTTTGCATTCGCGGCGAAGAAAGGCCAGGTTCACTTATCCCCCGGGAGGCGAGAACGTAGTGCACCATGGAAGGCGGTGTCCATTACTGTTTACAAAGTTTATTTGCCCCCGTCGTAGCCGCATTTTTCATACAACGCCCGTCACGGCACGACTCTACTCCGTTCGCCGGACAATGGGTGTCGCCTTCCATTATTTCTGCACCCTTTGCTCTGCTTTGCTTTCTGTCTATAAAAGTACAATCAACACTGTAACAAAATCCAATATAGTATACCATTTTTTTTTAAGTTAAAAAATTATTTCGGAAATTAGGTATTCTAAAATAGGCATAGATCGACTCGAAATCTTCTGAAACATACTCGTCCGTAATGTCTCAGGATATTTGGCAAATTCGATTCCGAGATTTTGTCAATCACTTCAAGGTCATTTATTTTAAAGAGATTTAAAAATCGTTACTCTCAGGTACGCACAGAGCGACTCGAAATCTTCTGAAATGTACATATCCGCAGCGTCTCAGAATGAAATATGGAAAATTTGATTCTGAAATTTAACAATCACTTCAAGGTCATTTACTTTGAAGGGACTCACAAAATCGTTGCTCTTAAGAATGTACGTGTCAACTCAGAATTTGGTGAAATGTATATATCCGCAACGTCTCAGAGTAAAAATATGGAAAATTTGATTCTGAGATTTATCAATCACTTCAAGGTCATTTACTTTAAAGGGACTTAGAAAATCGTACTTCAAGAATAGGTATAGATCGACTAAAAATCGTCTATAATGTCCAAATCCAATGTATCTCAAAGAAAAAATTTGAAAATGTCTTCTAAAATAGTTGGTATCGGAATGGTTTTATTTTGCGTCCAATAAACACAAGTTTTAAGCGTGAGTTAAAACCAATCAATCTAAACTGAAAAGCGAATCGATCTAGGTCAGGGCAAAGATTCAGCGCACGTCGATTCACTTTTTCCGGCACTGGTAATGTTTTTCTTACAGCCCTAGAGCGGCCGGAGTAATAATGACCTTTCAGATGTTACTGGCCATTCGACGTTGGAGGGAAAGAGATAAAATATGGTATCTCTTATCTCTAAAAAAGTGAGGTATGGTATTTTCGACAGCAAATCGATCCCGGAAGCATTTCAGTTTCTCGTAAAAGTCCGATCGACTCTTCTCCGGGTTTTTTTTACGATTTACAACCGCTTTTCCGACTTTCGATTTGCCCCAAAATTAATATAAAGGAGGTTTTCGCCGACTTTCATCATTTTTAATAAGATCCCCCCCCCCTTAAGAGGAGGGTAGTTTGCATATTATTGAATTGTGGAGGTAAACCTATCGTCCACAATTTTTCAGAGTTGTCGGATGCGAATAATTTCGATTTAAAAGAGAAGTACTAAGATAGATTTTAATTTTCCAACTGAGAACCTGAATTGAAATTTCTCATTTTGTATTAGTAATACATATTGCAGAATATTTTAAAGAGGTATTGGCATAGGGTAAATGTCATCAGTGAGCCACTCAAAATGATTACTAAGCCACGCGGAGCGTCAATAGTGGGCCGGGTAAATCGATAAAGAATAGTGTTTTCAAACCCAGCTTCATTGAGTAATTCTCTCCCTCTTTTTTCTTTTTGTTGTGTAAATTTATTGTACATTTGTCTGTAATGAGCCGAAAAAGTAGGTAGTCTCAAAGTCTGTTCTTGAATTGTGAACTTCTTGGGTGTTCTTTTTCAGTGCACAAAAAATTTTCATAAGAAAATTGATTTTATTTCGATCTTGAAGGAATTTTAAAAGAGAGGCATTAAGCAACGATTGCTTCCAATCTGCAGGGTTGCCTATGAATGCTTAAGATTTCTTTTCATTGAAGTGTTAATGATTAACTCAATTTACCAAAAGATATCTATTTTATTTAAATACGGTTTAAAAATTTGAGGATGTTAGCAACTTTTCAGAAGTGTGTTATTGATTTGGACTATTACCTTTTTTTTCTTGAAAAATGAAATATCTGAATAGATTGGTTCTAAATTAACCCACAAAATTTGTTTTTGGCATTATGATCAATTTCCTTCATTTCCCATGTTCTGTATACATTATCCTTGTAATCATTTTTCAGGTTTTTTCAATTTTTTACAACTCATTAAAATCTTAATCTGGTACTTATCATAAAATGAGGTTGCCAAACGGTTTTACATACAATTTTCATTTTTACAAATAATTAGAATGTTAACCTGGTACTTAGAAAAAAATAAGGTTGCCAAAAGGTTTTTACATACATTCAGGTAAAAAAAATGATACCCTTGTTGCCTACAAAAAATGGTATTCTGAGGAAGATGCCATATTAAAAGTATGTGGATATCTTATCATGTACCATTGTGTACTGTCCTTATATTTTGACCAACATTTATGTTTTAATGTTAATAGATGTTGCTTGTTGATCAGTGCAGTCAATATATACAAAGATGTTAATTTTTCGAAAAATTAACATTTTTGTATATATTTATGTTTTAATTTTTATAATTTTCACAGATGCTAATGTTTTATTGTCTATACTTTAGATATTCTTATATCTACTCTATTTTTTACTTTATTCAATATTCTGTAAATATAATCATAATGTCATATTGGTACTTATAAAAACTAGATAATCATCCCAGAAGAAGTGTCTCCAAAATGCTTTTCGTAAAATTTGAGAATTTCTTAGTTCTATTGGTTCAGACATTTCGTAGTTAGTACGAGTATATGGCGTGCCTTCAAACAGCGTGCATCTCGTTTCGTTCTCCGTATTTCGGAAAAAAATTTGATGTTGTAAAGCATTGGTTTTTGTAAATATTTTTCCAATTTTTAAAAAGAGTCAAACGGAATATAACAATTTGAAACAAAGTGTTTTGTTTTGTGTGTTCGATAGTGAATAATCGTAGGATTACAATCCCTGGATTTTCGTCACCAAAAAACACAAAAGGAAGTAAAAATGAATAAATATATAAAGAAATCAACTTTTTAAAAAAATTTTGGTAGTGTGGACTTCAAGAAAATGGATGAAAATTGGGGTAATGGGATGGAGGTTATTGAAGGGTCAGTAAAAAATATCAAAGATTTTTATTCAATCAGTAGAAAACTGAGATCAGCTGCATTACAGAAAGATTTCTTGATAAAATTTAAGATTCATGAGGTTTTTCCAAAAAAGGTTTTTGATATCAACAAGAAAGTTTGCTTTGATTTTTATAACAAAAGAAACAAAGAGACACTTAATGAGACCACTTATCAATTTAGAACATCTATTTTGAATCTTGTAATAAAAGATTGCCATGCAAAAGTACACTATCTAAATGAGAATATTAAGAAGACTCTTGATAATTTGATTAAACAAGTACCAGATTACATCATCAAAGGATGCTTTGCAAGAGAAACTCAATTAACTGAGAAAGCCTTTAATAATAATAAAAAACATGAACGGAAATTTGAAAACATTCTCAATATCCAAGGTGTTATACAAAAATTGACTCTGAATATTTAATTACCTCTTTTCCAAGACCAATTTGACCCATGGTTTTTAAATATTACAAACGTAGAGATTCCACAAAATGTAATCAACATTCTAAGGTTGAGTGAAGGCTTTAGTAACAAATATAGTGAAAAAAAGTATATTCAATTCCTTGAAATCATTAAAGACATTGAAGCTAATATTTCAAAATCACCGGAAAACAAAGTACAAGAATCAGAGCAAGATTTATGGATTTATCGAATGAAATTTTGAATGTTGGTGCTCCACAAACCTTATTAGAAAAAGAATTAAGCGAAAGATTATTTGAAACAAAACTTTTTTTAAAACGTCATCCTCAATTATTGATTGCTATTGCTGATAAAGGGAGTATTACGGTTGTAATATTAAAAGACGTTTATAATCAAAAAATGATGCATATTTTGAATGATAAAGATAGTTTTGCAGTTATTGCAAATGATCCTACAAAAATGATTCGAAAAGGTACATTTGAAATTCTAGAGAGATTGAGATTTCAAGAATGTTTGGAAAACAGTTTCGAAAGGTACGACATTGGCGCAAATCAGACAAACCTATCTCTTGCCTATGGCCTAGTAAAAGCTCATAAAGCAGAATTTCCTTTACGACCTGTTATTTCAACAATAGGTTCACCCACTAGCAAATTGGAAGAACTTCTGAGTAAAATTATCAAAGAATCAGTTACCCTTTCAGCAAGATAAATTCAAAACAGTGATGCCTTTCTAAAATTAATCGAAAATGTTAAAATACCAACAAATCACATTTTTGTCTCCTTTGATGTAATAGCCATGT
>JAUMHM010000071.1:9620559-9635498 GCA_032362435.1 Melikaiella ostensackeni | reverse complement strand
ATTACATAGTACTCGTAACTAAAAATTAGTTACTATTCCTGTTTAGTGCTCGTAACAACTTTATTTCTCTCCGTGTGATTTTTTGCTTTGATACTTTGCGAATTTGCAAGAATTATTGATTATTTAAACAATTTTCGTAAAAAATTTCAAAGTTTAGCTATTTTTAATGAATAGGCTCAATTTTTTACGGAGTCAGCTAAGAATGTCATTGATGATTCTTTGGTATGATAATTTCACCATGTGAACAAGTAGCTATTCGTAACTTTTTAATATCTATCATATTTAATAAAAATGCTATGGCTTTGTATGAAAAAATGAAAAAAAATTAAAAAATGAATTGGAAAAGAAAAAAAATGAAATTTTTTTTTTACGAAGAAATGTTTTTTGTTCATTATTATGTTCGCAACATTTTTTAAAACAATTTTCATTCTTACTCTAACCCACTAGAAATTATTTTTAGTTAGGTATTACATTGATTTATTACTTGTTTTAATGAATATGAAAAAAAACACATTTGTATGAGTCTCTATTATTAATTCTTTCTGCAATTTTATTTCGAGCAATTTTCGTCTTATCACTACGGAACATTGATACAAAACTCGTCTTTCATAGTTTGAAGTCCAAATATTTGCGAACTACAATTAAACCTGCTCTAATAAATCTTGAAGCTCTGACTACCGCAAAGAGTATTATCAGATAAGAGTCGAATTCTTAGATAATGTCCTTCAAAATCTTATCTGTAGTGTTTTATCTCTTGTGAATCATGTAGCGAAAGAAATTTACTTTTTGAGACTTTTATTAATTCTTTCTAAAATGTTATTTCAAGGATTTTTCGATTTATCAGAAGGGGGTATTGGTAAGAAAAAAAAACATATTACAATGTGCCGTTCGAGATAAACGGATAGAAGATATTGCAAAATAATGCAAATGTCAATGATTCCTTAAAATTTAAATAACACTTGAAATAATTAACATTTTTCAGTGTTCTTAAGACTCATTCTGAAAGTAAATTTCTATCATATCAGCAGAATTGTGCAATTTTTGGGTGCAACTGGTGCAAGATGTTAAAGTTGGAACAAAAAAGATGGACAAATTGAAAGACATCTCATGTGTAGGAAAATAATAGCAAAATTTAAGTGGATATATATTTTAAATAAATTTGATAGAAGCTTAGTGATTACCTATTGCGTATATATTACAAAAATACTCAGATTTTTTAAACTTTTGTGATCTAACTTAACATTTTGCACCAGTTGCGATTCCTTGAAAATGAACCACAGAAAATGAAAAAGACGTTTTATGTTTCAGATGTTATTTAAAATTTAAGAAAACTTTGAAATTTTTTACCATTTTACACAATTTTTGCAATATCTTCTTAAAAAATTGACAAAACCACTTCATCCTAGGCTCATTTTAAACAGAGTTTTGGTAGCTATTCCAACCCATTTAAAAGAACAAATTTTTAACGCTCGCACATAATTATTAATTATCATTAAAAGAAATTGAACTATAATCGATTTTGGTGTCAAAATGTCCCCTGAATCTTAGTGGAATTTAAACAATATATTTAGGAGTCTCTCATGCCTATTTTTCGAAAAAATGCTTATTTTATTTAGGTTGCCTTTGTTAATCGATTCTTTTACTTTGGCATACATGGATTTTATTCTTTTGTATGCCTTAGTAAAATAATCCATTAAAAACGGTAATTAAAATAAATAATCAATTTTTTCAAAAATGGGCTTGAGAGACCCCTAAATATTTTTTTAAAATCTGTCAAAAATCTGGTTCATGTATTTCACTAAAAATTAAACACTGCAGTTATTCCGCAGAGAATTGATTCATTAACAATGGCAGTGAAAATAAAAAGCAATTTTTGCAAAAGTATGCTTGTGAGACACCTAAATACTTTTTTCCTGTAATTCTGCCAACATTCAGGGGACATTTGGACACCAAAAGGAACAATTTCTAGTTGAGCTATTTGAAAAAAAATAAAGCCTTTTTTCTGGACGATCCTAGTATATAAAATCAAAAAATTTAATTAAACAAAACAGTGTTTGGATTATACCGAGGGGTTAATTACTCCTACAATCTGGTGTACACTCTCTCTGCAATCGTATGTAATCTTGTGCAATCCCATGCAATCTCTTAAATCTCTTATCGAAATGAAATTTACTCTCTTATGAAAATTTTGTGTGTACTGAAAAAGGAACACCCAAAAAGTTCACAAATAAATATACAAACAAAAAAGGAAAAAGAGGGAGAAAAAGTAAAGAGTCAACCAAAACCAACCTCACACTCTTTCTTTTTTCCGTCTTTTTTATACTACAGGGGACAAACATGTTTCGAAGCCAATTCAGACTTCCTCATCAGGGGCAATTTCTAGGATAACTACAGTTATAAATAATGAAACATATATTAATTGTGTATATGTGCATGGCAGACTTTTTTGACCAAATCAAAATAGATTTACATATTAAATTTATTGATATTATCATGAAAAGTTTCTTTGTTATCTTTTTTTGTTGAAGTCAAACATATTTTCTTTTTAATATGAAATATCTTTTTTGGAAAAAACTCATGAAACTTGTATTCTATCAATAATTCCTTCTGTAATGCATCCAATCTAAGTTTTGACTAATTGAATAAATTCCTTAATACCCCTGTCCTATACCGGACTTTCAGTAACATCTATAATAAAATCACATTCCAACAAATTTTTATCAATTACACTGAAAACTATATTAACAAAAACAGGAAAATAAGAATAGATAAAATATTCTTTATATAACTTAAAGCGTATAAAATCTAAAAAATTGTAATCCAATGTTTTGAAAGCACTTTACCACAACACTAATTGAACAAACATTCCAATTCTCTTTCAAAATTTTTTAAAATTTTGTTGATTTTCTTTTTCTTTTTAAAGATGGAAACATTAATCCACTTTTTAAATTCAAATTTTTTTAATTATGAGAGAAAAATTCTTCACTGGGAAGAAAATTTAGAAAAAAACGAAGTGTAGTCAACGAGAGATGGTCGACGACTGACCGTCTATATAGACCCTTAGATAAACGATTGTTTACATGACTGTCTCTAATGAGCCTATTGCACAGATTTTTAGAAACACATTTTCTCGTTTTTGAAGACTTTTTATGTGATATATTATTACATGAAAGGACTTTATCAGAGGTTATGTTTCTTAAAGATTTTTCTTTCTGATCATTTCACAATTTTTTGAGAGAATAACCAGTCCCAAACCCTCTTAAAAATCATCTGTTCGAAGAATGCTAATAGTACATTTTTTTACATTCAATTATAAAGTTTAATTTTAATTGTATTTAATTATCACACCTTAAATTATGTATATCCTTCTGGCAAACTTATTATATTTATAATAAGTACCAGGATGACATTTTAATTATATTGAAAGCATACTTAGAAGAAACAAATGTATAGTAGACTGAAAGTACATTAAATATGTTTGAAATCAAAAACATCTGTAAAAATCATAAGATTAGAGAAAAATGTAAATATAGTACTCATTGGTATACGAGTATAATAACAGAGAGCACATATTGACTATATGGCGTCTTCCTCAGAGTGCCATTTTTTATAGGCAACGAGGGTATCATTTCTTTTACAAGAATGTATGTAAAACCTTTTGGATACCTTATTTTTTGATAAGCACCAGGTTAACATTTTAATTAGTCGTAAAATGAAAATTGTACGTAAAACTTTTTGGCAACCTTATTTTATGATAAGTACCAGGTTAACATTTGAATTGGTTGTAAAACTGAAAGAACCTGAAAACACTATTACAATATTTATATTTGTAAAAATGAAAATTGTATGTAAAACTTTTTGGCAACCTTATTTTGTAATAAGTACCAGGCTAACATTTTAAGTAGTTGTAAAATTGAGAGAACCTGAAAAAATTATTACAAAATTTATGTTCATCAAAATGAAAATTGTATATAAAACCTTTTGACAACCTTATTTTATGATAAGTACCAGGCTAAAATTTTAATTAGTTGTAAAATTGAAAGAACCTGCAAAAATTATTACAAGATTTATGTTTGTAAAAATGCAAATTGTATGTAAAACCTTTTGGCTACCTTATTTTATAATAAGTACCAGGTTAACATTTTAATTAGTTGTAAAACTGAAAGAACCTGAAAAAATTATCACGAGATTCATGTACACAAAACATAGGAAATGAAGGAAATAGATCATAGTGCCAAGATTAAATTTTGTAAGTTGATGTAGAACCAATCTATTCAGATCATTCCATTTTTCAAAAAAGAAAAAGGAAACAATCCAAGCCAATAACACATTTCTGAAAAATTGCTAACTTCCTCAAATTTGTTAACTATATTTAAGTAAAATAGATATATTTTGGTAAATTGAGTTAACCATTAACACCTCAATTATAAGAAATCCCATGGAATCTTTTACCATCCCTTGTAATCGCCCTAAATAAATATTTTGAGGAATTCAGTATATAGTAGGTCTGTAATGATTTTCCTATAACGAATTTCTTATAAATTTTTCGCGATTCTTGAAAAAGTCATTTTGAAAAGTCATTATAAAAATCATAAAAAGAAAATCAGTACATGAATAAATGTTAAAATATTGAAATGATTCATTCAAAAAATAGATAAAATACGAACGAATGATATATTTATTGTCTTAACGTAGAATTTAAAATTATTCTCAGGGATATAACAAGATTCCACAGATTTCAAGGAATTTTGCAGAATTCCAAAAGACTTAATAGATTTCAAATACATCAATGTATTTCAAGAAATTGTAAGGGATTCCAGAGAATTTCCACGGATTTTAAGGGATTCCAAAGTATTTTGTTAACGTATTTTGAGGGACTTCCACGGTAAAAGGATTTTATGAGATTTCCAAAATTTCAACTAATTTTAAAGGATTTCATCATTTTTCAAGATATTTAAAAATATTTTCTCGGATTTCAACTAATTTCGAATCATTTCAAGGGATTTTAGAGAATTTCAAAGACTTCCAAACATTTAAACTAACTTTAGAAGATTTCATCAGTTTTCAAAAGATTTGAAAATATTTTCACAGATTTCAAAGAATTTCGTAAGACTTCGAAATATTTCAAGGGATTTTCGAGGATTTCAAAGATTTCCAAACATTTCCGGGAATTTTAAGGGGTTTCGAAGAATTTCAAGAGATTTCAAAGACTTCAAGGGATACCAAAGAATTTTGTATGACTTCCGAAGATTTCAAAAGATTTCTAGAGAACTTTGAAAAATAAATCATTCGAAATAAAATTTCAAGGGATTCCTAGCGATTCCAAAGATTTCATTGGATTCTAAGGTATTTCAAGAAATCTCACAAGATTTTAAGGATTTTATTAAACCTCCAAGGATTTCAAGGGACTTCAAAGATTTCTAGGGATATGTACGGTTTTTGAATAAAGAACTTGAATAAATAAGTTTTATTTAATTAATATTCAAGGAATTTCAAAGGATTTCAAGAGATTATAAAAATTTCAAGGGATTTCAAAGAGTTTTGTAGGATTCCCAAAAAAAAGGATTTCTAGAGAACTTTAAAAAAATGAAATTAAATTGAATATCCAGGGATTCTTAGCGATTCCAAAGATTTCAAGAGATTTTAAGATATTTCAAGGAATTCAACAAGACTTCAAGGATTTTATTAAATCTCAAAGGATTTCAAGGTATATCGAAGATTTCTAGGAATATAAACGTTTTTTTCTTAAAGAACTTTAATGAATTAGTTTAATTTAATTTATATTCAAGGTACTCCAAAGGATTTCAAGAAATTTAAAACATTTCAACGGGTTTCAAAGAATTTTGTAGGATTTCCAAAGATTTTAAAGTATTTAAACGTATGTCAAGGAATTTCACAAGATTTAAAGAATTTTATTGAATCTCCAAGGATTTCAATGTATTTCAAAGATTTCTAGAGATATAAACGTTCTCTTTAAAGAGAACTTCAGTAAATAGGTTTAATTTAATTCATATTCAAAGGATTTTAAATGGTTTATACTTATTTTAATGGGTTTTTTAACGACTCTAAATGATTTCAAGGGATTTTAAGGTATTGAAGGATTTGAAAGATTTTAATTTATTTTAAAAGATTTTGAAGAATTTCAAGGATTTTAACCACATTTGAAGAATTTTATTGAATCTCTAAGGGTTTGGAAGATTTTAAGGGATTTCAAAGATTTCTAGAGATTTGAACGGTTTTTTTCGGAGAACTTTAACGAATAAGTTTAATTCTATTTGTATTTAAGGGATTTCAAATATTTCAAGAGATATAAAGAAATTTTTAAAAAATTGAATGATTTAAAAGGTTTTAAGTTATTTTGAAAGATTTCAAAGAATTTCAAAAGATTTAGAAATTTCAAGGGATTTCTACGGATCTAAACAGATTTCAAAGATTTTAATGGATTTAAAATTATTTTCAAAGGTACCAAGGGATTTCAAGAGACTCCAAACGATGTTTATGGATTTCAATGAAATTTCAAGCGATTTTAAAGATATCAAGGGAACTCACAGATTTTTGCTGTGTAAAGTTTATTTGTGCAGAATCGCTATTTTTGTGTATAGTACTTTCAAATGAGATAATGAGTGATCTAAAATAAATCGTCCCTCTGCAGTTTCTTTTCTTTTCAGATTAATTCCTCCAATATTTTTTTATTTTTTATTCCAATGCTGATTATCCTGTACACGTTTTCTATATAATGATTTCCTATAATGAATTTCATATAATTAATGGAATCTCCTGCAAATCCATGCAATATTGCAATTTTGCAATCTTGCAATCTAGTGTACACCAAAAATCCAAATAATTAACCCTTAGGAGTATACGTATATTAGATATGTAAATATGAAAAATATGATTTCTATCAAAATTTAAATTGATTTTTTACTCTGTGGTTTATAATGTTCGATAAACAACTTAGAAAAGGCTAGAATCGTTTCAGGTAGAAATATACAAAACTCTTTAGAAAGCCATGTCCAGTTGCTTCTCCATTTAAGTACATAGGGTAAGGGATACACTAGTTGCCAGCCAAACTTGTCCCCTAACAGTTGTTGCCTTTGGTTTGTTCAGGATTGAAATATGAAAATATTTTTGATTTTAGTTCAGGCGCGGTATTTGGGTTATTAGTTGTTTTCATTCATAACTAATAATTTATTGCAAAAATTTTGATATCTCAATCCAAAACAAACAGACAACAACTGTCAGGTGGCAGGTTTGGCTAAAAACAAAGTTTTAAAGATTTGCCACATATTTCAAAGATGTTAAAAGTTTTCAAGAATTTCAAAAGAATTCACAAATAACTCAACTTTTTACAAAGATTTAAAAGATTTCAAAATATTTAAAACATTTCGCAAAGATTTAAAGATTCGACGATGATCTCAAAGATCTCAAAATATTCCGAAACGTATCAAAGATGTCAAGTGAGTTCACAAATAATAAAGAGATTTTGAAGGTTTTGCATCGACTGAAATATATCGCAAAAATTTAAGATCACACAAAGATTTCAAAAAGGTATTTAAAAGATTTCACAATGATTTCGAAGATCTCAAAAAATATAAAAGATTTCAAAGATTTCAATTGAATTCATAGTTATTAGAAAGATTTAAAACATTTCACGATGATTTCAAAGATCTCAAAAAATTCCAAAAGGTTTCAAAGATTTCAAGAGAATTCACAAATATTTCAAAGATTTCAAAGATCTCAAAATATTTCAAGGATTTCAAGAGAATCTACAAATATTTCAAAAATTTAAAAAATATGAAAAACTCAAAAAGATTTTACAAAGAATCCACAGATTTGTGTTTTTTCAAATTATTTCTTTCTCGCTTACTTAGCAAAATACTTTGAACAATTATTCAGGCGTCTATACTGTAAAGAATACACTAGAAAAAAATTGACAGGAATGAGGAATCAAAATCTATCTATACTCATAAGAATACATTAAATATTCTCTTTAAAAATAGCATTCTTTAATTCTGTTGTTCATTTATTTTTCAATTTTTGATTTTCTGACGCGCTGAGGTGTTGAACAAAATTTTCAAAGCTAGCTGAAAGAAAATTTGTTGCTAAGAAGCTAAGTCGCTAAGAAAATATGCCACTATTCGTTATAGGGCCGTTTCGTGTAATTTGATGTCCATGAGATATAAAAAGTTTTCAATGAAAAATGAATTCTCCTTTTAATCCCCTTTTCTCGGAAAAAGTCCCCTTTTTTACCCAAAATTGAACTACTGAACCGCTGTGATCCCTGATATTAGTATTACTCTTCATAAAAAACTTGAAGTCACATCTTTGATGAAAAGTATCACATTATTTTAAACAATAAAGCAGAATAAAATTTTATACTATAAACTGTGGACAGTGCTATTACTAAAAACTTGATGCACTCAGGATTCAAAATAAAGACACCAGATTACTCTTAGGAATAATATTTAATTGAATTATTTAGACTGTATAGAGCGCGCTTTTAATAATGTTCATTCTCTAGTATATTTATCTATATTTAAATTGATCCAGTTTCTGTGGTCTACATGAGATACCTTAATAAAAACGTCAGGACCTACAGACTGTACTCTTCCAAGAAAAAGGCCAACCAGGAAACCCTGGACAACCAAAGCATTACCAGGATCACCAAGACTGTGTCCTAATCTATCAGTGGTACAGATATGTCCTTTCGTAATTGGAAAATAGTCTTTGTAGAGATCATCGCAGTCGTTCTGACTTATTACCTTCACAAGAACTGATCGTAATATCCCAGGATTTTCAGATCCATCTCTGAAATGGAATAGAAGAGAATTCAGTTCAGAAATAATAATATTAGTAATCACAATATTATTATTAATAATAATAATAACCCCCCAATCGTGCACTTGGCTGCCACCCAGCCTATGGATGGTGGGGTAAAAATTGTACCAAACTGCCCAATATGTCAAGCTATGCACATCACTCTCATCAGACCACTTGATTGCATTACAAAAATGCGTCCGTATCTGATGATATAAAACCGGAATAGCCCCGTGTAGAATATTCGGTTCGGTACAAACATCCAACTCAAAAAGTGGCTTTAAAATATTGAGTTGTGACCATCTTAAGTCTGAGATATAATTTTTATAATGATAATAATAATAATAATACTAGTAATCGTCGCGGCAAGGCTTGAGCTTTTTTCTGATAAGTTTGACGGCTATATTGTCGGTAGCATTGCTACTGATAGGGCTTCCCATGCCAAACAGGCGCAGAATTAAGAGGAAAGGGACTGAGGGAAACAATGAAATCCACAAATAATGGAGAGTTTGAAAAATGTATTAAAACGATGGTCGCTTTCCGAAGATCGTCGAGGCGCCCCTGGAGAAACTGTTGGGGGCCACAGCATGCGGGACGGTGGTGATGGTGAGTTGCGTGATGGTCAGGCAGATCTCATCGATCAACATTCTAGCTAGCAAGAACATCTGCGACAAACGGCAAACAGTGGAACATCAACTGTGCCTGATGGGGATGCTTTGGCTAGAGTTAGCGATTTGCAGCCAACCACCTCAACAGGAATACCGTGGCAGAGCATCAACTGGAATACAACCATGATGGAAGAATTGATGCGTCTCCATTATGAATACGCGAAGTTTGAAACTAAACGCGAAAAGTGACATAATTTTAGGATAAAGTTCGCTGCGAAGTGTCCCGATATACAGAGAGTTGCAGTAAGAGGTCTTATCACTAAGGTTAAGGACATCAGAAATAATCTTCTTATCTCAGAAGACTGAGCAATGGAGATTAAGGGACAGGTTGAGTCGGCGGGGGAAACCTCGATAATGAACATCAGTTAGAGGAAGTCGCACCACAAGATGAAACGGCGACCGGTGAGGCAATACAACATCATCGTGCTATTGATGTTCCTGCGCAACCTGATGATGATCCAGTGTCACCACATCCTCCAAAGGCAGATGGCCTGATTCAACGAGAGGCAGTAGCAGAGATTCAGCAACCAAAAAGGCGATTAAAATAGACATGCGACATGAACAGAGATGTTATGCGCCTTTATTTTGTGTCAGGGAATAGTGGGCAAAGTATGAGGAGGGAACATTATGGTCTCTTTTTACTTAAGTACCCGCATCTGGCCACAATAATAAAGGAACAGAATATAGCGGACCAAAGACGCTCAATATCTATTAGCAAATTGCTTTCAGCAGTTGAAGTAGTTACCATCAAAATGGGAGTAGAACAGCAGCCTCCTATTGATGAAATCCCTATGGAATGTGTGGATAATGAAGAGGACGTTCCCGTTGATGTAAGCAGTAAAATCACAGAAAAACGTAAGCACCTTGAAAGGAATTTTGGTCGAACTCTACTAGAGTTCAGGGATGTAGAACCATCACAAAGGCATTCTCTGCCAAAGATGTTCGTTACGAGGAATCTGCATGCACTGATAGGGCACCTGAACAACAAGGTTCCGCCAATGCATTTGAACGCAGAACTACCTGCGTGACAGGTGCACACGCACCAGCTGCATTGCGTGAGATTATAGACTCCCAACGGCAGAGACTTGATGTTCTCACTGCTAGACTGTCTCGGTACAAAAAAAGTAGTGCAAGAACGCAGCAAAATCAAACGTTACAGGTAGATGAAGGGAGGTTCTATCGTGAACTAAGTAAAGAGCAAAATATCCCGCAAGACATCGAAGTTTCTCAATTGGAAGACATGGCTGATTACTGGTTGGGTGTTTGGGGAAAAACAAACAGAAGCAACTTACGAGCTGCGTGGTTCCAACTAGAGAATCAAAGCGCAAGCAATAACCCTGTAATGGGGGCTACCAACATCACAGACTCAGACGTTTCAGCGGTTTTGAAAAAAGCAAGTAACTGGAAAGCCCTAGGTCCGGACATCGTGCACAATTTCCGGAACGAGTACCTGACGAGTGGACATCCTGCGTTGGCAAGGTGTTTCCAAAAGATCATCGAACAACCAGATTTGATACCAGGCTTTATGCTCAAAAGACCACGTGTATGTTTCTAAAAATCCATACGCTCAAAATCCAACTGAATTTCGACCAATAACCTGTCTCCCAACGACTTATACTATAAGTGCCTTATAGCTGTAATTACAAATGAGGTTTGCAATCATTGCGACAAGAATAACATTTTAACAGAAGAACAAAAAGGATGTTGCAAAAACTCGCGGGGCAGTAAAGATCTAGTCACCATAGACGCTGTGGCCATGACGCGACCTAGAAAACATCAACGAAACTTGCACATGGGTTATATTGACTACAAGCAAGCGTTCCCTTTGGTACCGCACGACTATTTGCTTGATGTTCTAAAAGTTTACGAAATCTGCCCACGTATCGACTTCTTACAACGCGCGATAATTCTTTGGGAAACAAGAATCTAGTATTTTGATCATGGGCAACCAAGGATAACTAACTAGATTCATTCGCCTTACTTGCATGGACGACATAAAACTGTACGCTAGTTCAAACTATAAAGTACAGAATGTGATCCATGTCACGAAGTCGTTTTCCAATGATATCCACATGGAATTTGAACTAGATAAATGTGGAATAGTGCATGTGATCAAGGAAGAAGTAGGGTCCACAGAATTGGAGGACGAGAACGAGGATCACATCGAGGCAATGGTTGAGGGTGAGTTATACAAATATCTGGGTATTCTTGAGTCTAAGGTCAAATGGTCGAACAACGACCTTGAAAGGATAAACAGAACTATCTGCGTCAAAATGACTAAGCACCGAATGCACCACAGTAAGTTAGCAAATGAAAGGGTAGGTTTTCCACTACATAAAGGGGGTCGAAGCGTTGTAGATGTCAAGAAACTGTGTATATCACAAGTTATACCGTTGCGAGACTATTTCAACAGCGAGCGAGATGTTGCGCTTCACAACACTATCTGTGAAGCAGATCTAGATTGCGCGCCCTTGAACTTGTCCTCAGAGGAAGCTTTGAATATTAACCTTGAATATAAGGGCGGAAACCGTTGAGGAGCCAGGAACGCCATGGAGCCAAATGGTATCCACGGCGAGCACCCTAAAATGTCAGATCAACATAAAGTGGACAAAGAGGCATCCAATATTTGGCTAAATAAAGGCGTCCTGTTTCCAAAAACGGAGGGATTCGTGATAGCGACTTAGGACAGGTTTTTCTGCACTAGAAAATATTGCAAACATGTATTACATCAAGACGTGGTTGATAAGTGCCGATTGTGTGGAGGTGCCAGGGAATCTATCGAGCACATTATTGATGGTTGTCGCGTTATGGCTCAGAGAGATTACACGCACAGACATAATGATGTAGAGGGCATTATACATCAACAACTTGCCCTAAACCAAGGACTCTCAACAAAATGGATGCCATTCTATAGATACATTCCAATGCCCGTTTATAGAATGAAGACTATATCTTGTACTGGGATGTTTCTATCCAGATGGATTATTATATCCGAGCCAATCGACCCGACATTGTCATGCGTGAGAAAAAAGGGGGAAACTTCTATATCATCAAATGTGCACGCAAGATGCACTGAATATCTCGAACATCCAGGAGTCGTATGGTACTGTCAGCAGCTCAAAGAGCGGTTCTATTAAACACCTGCCGCATTGTAAGAAACTTCTTAGACAATCATGAAATAGACGATCGAAACCCTATAGAGTAATAGATGGTAGCTCTAGAAAAGCATCCAGAGGCGATTAATGTCAGCTTCAACACTTTCGGCCGCTGGATACGAATAATAGCGGTAAACGAAAAACTCCAATCTACACCATACATCTTAATTTGTACCTACTACAACATCATCGCATGAGATTCCAAACATCATATTGATTTCTCAACATCTTCAACTCATCAGACACTTGACTTGGTCCGTGGCTGATGATGCGATACCGGGTTCACACGAGAAAAAAAGCAACAAAAAACATAATAATTATAATAATAATGATAACAATAATAATAATAATAATGGTGGATGGTGGGGTGAAAATTATACCAGACTGCCCAATATGTCAAATTATGTATGTCACTCTCATCAAATCACTTGATTGCATTACAAAAATGTGACTGTGACTGATAATATGAACCGCGATGGCTCCGCGCAGAATATTCAGTTTAGTTCAGAAATCCAACTTAAAAAATACCTTCCTCATATTGGGTTGTAACCTTCTTAAGTTTTGGGTATGAATTTAAAAATATATATATATAATAATAATAATGATATTAATATTGTTATTATTATTGTTAGTATTTGAAAAATATATATAATTCAGACTTAAGATGGTTACAGTCCAATATGTCGAAGGCACTTTTTGAGTTGGAGATTTATACCAAACTGAATATTCTGCACGGGGTTATCCCGGTTCATATCATCAGTCACGGACGCATTTTTGTAATGCAATCAAGTGATCTGATTAGAGTGATATGCATCATTTGACATGTTGGGTAGTCCAGAAGTACCGGCTCAGAGATCGAACCCCGGACCTCTAGTAGGAAGTCCGAACGCTTAACCCCCTGAGCCACGAGGCTCATTTTATGGTTATTATTTTTATGGCTTCTATTTTATGGTTATTGTTTCATTATTATTATTAATATTATTATTGTTATTATAATTATGTTTTTTTGCCTTCTCGGATGAACCCGGCATCCCATCATCAGCCACGAACCAACTTAAGTGCCTGATGAGTTAAAATTGTTAAGAGTTTAATACGATGATCAAAATATTTGCGATGATGTTGTATTAGGTACAAAATTAGATATACGGTGCAGTTTGGAGTTTTTCATTTACCACTGTTGTCCTAATGCAGCGGCCGAGAGTGTTGAACGTGACATTAATCGGCTCTGGATGCTTTTTTAGAGCTACCATCTGTTACTCCATAGGATTTCAGTCGCCTATTTTCTGATGGTCTGGAAGTTTCTTACAATGCGACGGGGGTTTAATAAAACCGCTTTTTGACCTGCTGCCAGTATCCTACAGACTCCTAGATGTTCGAGAGATTCATAGTTTCTAATGCTAACAATCCTATCCTGAATGGCTATCACAAATCCTTTCGCTTTCGAAAACAGGACGCCCTTTTTCAGCCAAATATTGGAAGCATCTTTTTCCACTTCATGTTGATCTAACGTTTTTGAGTGCTCGTCGTAGATATCTTCTCGTCTCCATTGCGTTGCTAATTCCTCTATGGTTTCTGCTCTGATATTCAAGGCTTCCTCTGAGGACAAGTTTAAGGGCGCGTAATCGAGATCTGTTTCACAGATGGTGTTGTAAAGCGCAACATCTCGCTTGCTGTTAAAGTAGTCTCGCAACTGTATATCTTGTGATATACCTACAACGCCTCGACCCCCTTTATGTCCTGAAAAAACTATCCTTTCAATTGCCGAATTACAGTGGTGCATTTAGTGCTTAATCATTACAACACGGACGGTTCTGTGTATCCTTTTAAGGTCAATGTTCGACCATTTGATGAGCCCAAAAGAGTACATCACAGGGATGGCATAGGTGTTAATAGCCCTGATTTTATAGGCCGAATTGAGAAAACTCTTCAGAACCAATCTGAGTCTTGTAGTGAAGGCAGTCTTTGGGCTTCTCTTAATTATCGTATGCTGAATACCCTTAGACTCAAGAATACCTAGATATTTATATAACTCACCCTCAACCATTGTCTCGATGTGATCCTCGTTCTCATCCTCTAATTCTATGGTTCCTATTTCTCCCCTGATCACAAGCACTGTTCTGCATTTATCTAGTCCAAACTCCATGTGGATGTCATTGGAAAACTACTTTGTGACATGGATCACTTGCTGTAGTTTCTTGTTTGAACTAGCGTACAGTTTCAAATCATCCAAGTACAGAAGATGGGTCAGTTGATGACCATCCTCGTTATCATGTACTCTGAACCCATGAGACATACTATT
>JAUMHM010000071.1:9591547-9608576 GCA_032362435.1 Melikaiella ostensackeni | reverse complement strand
GAGAATGTATTCCTTAAGGCCGATAGAGCCTTAAGTAAATAAATTTCCTTTCTCATTTGAAATCAAAAACAAATTTAATAATTTTTAGATGAAGAACATGTAACACCGAGCGCGAAGCGCGCGATGAGAGCAGATTTTTTAGTAGAAAATTCCACTATTCAATTGAAAATTCATCTTTTTGATAGAAATATAAGCTTCTTGGTTGAAAATTTAACTGTTTGATTAAAAAGTGAAGTATTTTGTTTAAAATTCGTCTTTTTGAACGAGATATAATCTTTTTGTTTGAAAATTCAACTAATATGATAGTTGAATTTTCAAACAAAAATTTTATTAGTCTTTTTCGCTTGAAATATGGACTATCTTATTTTTCGTTGAGAATTCATCTTTTTTGATTGAAAATTCAACTGCTTGGTTAAAAGTGAAGCTAGTTTGTAAAAAATTCATTTTTTTGGTTGAGGATTCATCTCTTAAGTTTAAAATTCATCTTTTTGGATGAAAATTTAATTATTTGTCTGAAAATAAACTTTTTTAATTGAAAATTCAACTATTCCATTTTTGGTTGAAAATTAATCTTTTTTAGTTAACAATGCAGCTATTTCGTTGGAAATTCATGTATTTTGTTAAAGATTCGTCTTTTTGGTCAAAAGTGCAAATTCTCGGTTGAAAATTATTGAGTTCTAGTTAGAGATTCGACTATTTTGTTGAAAATTCATCGTTTTTAATTGAATTTAATTTCCTTTGAATTGAAACTAAAATCTTTTCCGGTTGAAATATGAAGTAATACATTTTCCGTTGAGAATTGATTTCTTTTGATTGGGAATTCAAGTACTTGGTTGAAAGTGGAACTACTTTCTTATTAATTCATATTTTTGTTAAAATTTTTTTTTTTTTTATATATATGAAAATGTATCTTTTTCAATCGAAAATTCAACTATTTAATTTAAAATTCGTGTATTTTGTTAAAAATTCGTCTTTTCGGTAGAAAATGAATCTTCTTGGTTATAAATTCATCTTTTGCGGTTGAGCATTCAATTATTTGGTTTATAATTCAATTATTTTGTTGAAAAGTCATCTTTCTTGGTTGAATTCAATTATTTTAGGTAAGAAATAAAAATATTCTTTTGTTGAAATATCAACTATCACATTTTCGTTGAGAATTCACCTTTTTGGTTCAGAATTTAATTACTTGGATGAAAGTGGAACTGCATTTTTAAAAAATAATTCTTTTTTGGTTGAAGATTTATCAAATTCAACTTACTTTTTTTTTGTTAAAAATGAATCTTTTTTAGTTGATGACTCAACTTTTTAGTTGGAAATTTATGTATTTTATTGATAATTCTTTTTTTTTGGTAGAAAATTAATCTTCTTGGTTGAAAATTTATGTACTTTGTTGTGAATTCGTCTTTTTGGCTTAAAAATTCACCTTTTTGAATAAAAATTCATTCAACGTATTTTGTTGAAAATGCAATACTTTTTCTTGAAATTTCAGGGATTTAAAGCGTTTTAAGTTAATTTGAGTAAAAAACTTCTTCTTTCCGTCTGTTTGAAAAAAAGCGGCTGTCGGTTGCTAAGATTGTGAAGTTGGACTAGTCGATTTCTCGATTCACTAAATTGGATTATTTTCAAATTAAATGGAAGATTGAATTGAGCTACAGCACTTTTGATATCTCAGGATTTACAGTGGCAAGAAAAAAATAAAAATCCCGATTTCTCAAAAAGAGGCCCAACAATTTTTTCATTCATGGCATTTAATTCATAGTAAGCTTGTCACGAGGCATCTCCAAAACATTTTCATGAATAAACTGGAATGGGCAAGCACTTTTCAGTAAAAATAGGTTCAAGCTAGTCATGGAATGATGATGCTAAGCCTAAAAGCCGTTCGATTATTTCTATTCCCATGACATATCGTGATTAAAAATCTAATAAAATTTTAGTCACCCTTGGGTGTGGGCTGTAGACTAACTTGATTGAGGTGAAAATTTTCAAAGGATCGAGACCTAACATCTGGGTATTATATTGGTGATAATGAAGTGTGAATAAGCGGTGTACAGAATTGCTAATGTCATTTAGCGAAAACGGACATCTTTATTACATGACAGTCTGCGTTCCTCGTAAAGACTCGTCTCGCTTGTTAAAGTTATTGCACCCAGATACCCGATACTTCGTGACACGGGAAATATGTTCAAAGAAACACTCCTTTCTGTATGTGTTTTCGTATGTTGAAACTTACACACATCTGAGATACTATTCCCCGAACAGAAAGTTTGATTTCTCGGTCGAAAAATTCAATCTGGTATAATTCGCCTTGTTAGTCACCACACGTATGCATTATGCATACTGCCGATGTGTACTTAAGAAGTGCATTCTCTATTAATCATGTGCTCTGGTTTCTGCGCCTTGTACTTGAATTTCAGATCGGAAATTGTCGATAAATGCTTCTTGTTAACTTTTCCTTTATTTAGGTCATTCCAAAATTACAGATTAATCTAATTTTTTGCCCACAGTGTGCTTCAACCAATCATAGGTATGATGAAGAAAATGTCAGCAAAATCTGGCTACGGTACTTCATTTGTATGCATTTTAGGCTTCAAACAATGAAAACACGAAAATCGCAGCTCATCCTGTCCTCGAAATATCTTCAAATCAAACGTTCAGTTTTTTATTTGTATTTAAACCGATGACCATGCATGTAAAATAATCATTATTCGATTCAAAATGACACAAATATGCATCTAAAACTCAAAAATAGCTTAAACACTATATACTAATCATGGTATAATGTTAAGAGCGGTTTAAAAAATGCTTCTTTTGCGTTTTATTGCAAAAGCTCAGCCATCTTAAAACAGGTGGACATATCCTTGTAATATGTGTAGCTCAGGAATGACACGTTTTTCTACTATGTACATGTCATCATCTTCATTAGAAAAGGGGTGGATTCACTATGGCCTATGCTATGACATGGCTTGGCATGTTTTTTGTTTTTTCCCATAGAGCAAAACATATCACAGTCTCTTTTTGAATCTCCATAAGTTTTTAAAGGCATACAATCACTTCCAATTTTTAGAATTTCTGCATGACTTCCACTGAAAACATCGTTTTGCTCATTATCATACACTTGAACCACTTTATTCTGGCCATATCTTAGATTTTTGAGTATTACAAAACAATAAGGACAGGGATACATTGATACTACAGTTTGAATGCCGTTAACAATAAGTAAAAGTTTAGAGTCTGAACCAAGCTTGAAGGGAATGTTGTTGAGGTTGGTCAATTTGAATAAAAGATCAACATTTTCATATATCTCTTTTATTTGACTTACTGTGCACAGCATTATCAACTTATGATCACTGGTCAACTTTCCATTCTTACCAGTACTACCACCTTCGGAATATAGATTTCTCGTTTTCAGAGGAAAATTTGAATCTGTTTCTAGATCTGTGTCATCAACACCACAATCTAATTCTGATCAGCCATAACTTTAATGAGGTAATTGTCGATAACAAACCGCTCTTTCAAAACAGTTTCCAACAGTTCCTCAGCATCTGCCCAAACAACAGGTCTGTTTTCTTTTAGCGTCGACTTTTCTGAATCAAATTAAAAAATGCCATCTTCGTAAACATCTTGTAGTGTTTTGGATTTCTTAGAAACATGTTGCATATAATATCCAAGTACAGGCTTGACGATGATAATGCACCTGTATGTTTATCCAAACTTTCTGCAGAGAAGACATCTCTTTTCTTCTTTGTGTTCAGAACGACTCTTGATTTAGAACCTGAAGTACTCAAACTAAATCCCATATTTCGGTGATTACTTGTACCGTTGTTGTTGCTCTGTGTATCAAGTTTTCGTTTTAATATTGAAGTAATGACTTGCTCTTGATTATTCTTTGGAAGTTTTTCTAAACATAGCATCACATTTTCTCGAGCCTTAGCAGTAGTCACATAAGAATGATTAATACATTTGTTTTTTACTGCTGTGTGATACTTAAAGCACCATGAAGTCAATTAGATTCATCAATATGTATAGATACTTACCGTTCGTGATTTCTGTCTTTATCCATTTTTATGTGACCCTTGAACCTTCCTGTTAGGCAAATATACCAATTACATGCATTGCTATTGGCCCTGGATTGTTTCGGTAGCTGTATTTTTTAGCATAGCTGGTAAAAGTCTTTTGAAGTTATTTTTTTCATGTTCAAAAAGGGTAATACGACGTTTACCGAAACCGATTAATGGAGAATTGGATTCAGATATTTTGAAATCTTCATTTATCAATTTTCTTACGGGATTTTCGATTTTTTTGGTTATGCAGAAAGAATTTGGTCTGCTCTTTCTAATGATGTTTCTTTTACCGCATTTTGCACGCACCTTTGTTCAATGAATGTTTATTAATTAAAAACGTAAAGAAGGCAGTTTTTAAACTCATGTTAACATTTACTATGATATAGTTATATTTCGGCTATCAATAAAGGTTACCAGTGGATATTGTTAAAGCTATTCTTCAGTTTGAGATGCATATATGTGTTATTTTGAATCGAATAATGATCATTTTAGGTGCATGGTCACCGTACTAAATATAATTTAAAAACTGAAAATTTGATTTGAAGATATTTCGGGAACAGGATCAGCGGCGATTTTCTTGTCTTCATTTTTCGAAGCCTAAAATGTATACAAATGAAGTAACCTAGCCAAATTTTGTTGACATTCCCATCATAGCTATGATTGGTTAAGGTGCACTATTTCATAAAGTGCCTATTTCATGAATTTCGGTAATAGAATCTTCCTCACAGTAAATGCCAGTTGATCAATTTGATCTCGAAATCGGATCAAAATATCTGTAACAGTTTTATACGGAATCGGATTTTTTCATTTGATCAGCAAATTGCGCATCAGTATGATCCAGTTCTCAAAATCAATTGCCTGTCATGAATTTTCACTTTTAGCTTCAGTTGTTGAGCCACGACGAAGTCATGACCGTGTACATGCAGATTGAAACCTGAGCGTTTGAAGAAATTTTCTACATTTTTTTTTTTTTTTTGAACGAACAATCATTAAGATTCGACGAATACTTAAACTACATGAATCTCGAGAAACATTTCTTTTAGGGGGAAAAATAAATGTCAGAGCCATAAAGAATTAGAGCCCAATAGGCCTATAGGAAAATTTCAATTTTTCTCTCACCCTGAAAATCAAAATTTTGTAGAATATTCCTTGTTGGTCGTTAGAAGTTGTAAACCTTCCAGAAGTGGGAGTCGAAACTAGGTAGTTTCATAGGAACACTTTTAGAAACATAAATTAATTACCAGAGTTGAATCTTCGTTTTGTTTGGATTGAAAATTAATTTCCTTAACTGAAAATTTAATCATTCCATTAAACTAATATTATACTTTCGGTGGAGAATTCATATATTTTTTTTAAAATTTTGTTATTTGGTTAAAAATTAAATTTTTTTTGAAAATCAACAATAATGTTAGAAAGAGAACCATTTTTCTTAGAAATTCAAGTCTTTTCTTAAAAATTCGTTTTTTTGGGCTGAAAATTAACTTTTTTGTTCAAAATTGATATTTATGAATTCAAAGTTCAACTGTTTTATAGAAAACCTCGCGTCTTTGGGTTAAAAATTCAACAATTTGGTCTCAAAAAAGTAGCAAAAAGTAGCCCAGACTTCTAAACAAGTAACAAATATTGGAATATCTATTTAAATCATTCTTTCACTTAAAACATGAGTCCAAGTCCTAAATAAACCAAAAGAAAAATAAATTTTTATTCGAATAATTACGTTAAAAGAAAATAATTTTTAGGTAAAAATCATAAGTTCTTATTTTAAACACAGTTAGGAATACTAGGGTGCCAATTTTAAAAATAAAAATTCCTTTTCCTTTGTTGACTAAAAAATCCTTCTTGGTTGAAAATTCAACTTTTCTTGAAAATTCGTCTTTTTAGTTTGAAAATTTATATCTTCTGGTAGGAATTTCAACTTTTTTGGTTGAAAATTGATCTTTTTTAGTTGAAAATTGATCTTTTTTATTTGAAAATTCAACTGTCTGGTTGAAAATTGATATTGTTTCGTTGAAAATTCAATTATTTGGTTGAAGATATAATTTGTTGAAAATTCTTTTTTTTTTGCTAAAAGCGAATTTTTTTAACCACTTTAGTATTCCAATTTTGGTTAAAAACTTAACTTTTCAAGCCTGTCTTGGTTTAAAATTAAGCTCCTTGTTGAAAATTCATATTTTCTGATTGAATTCAACTGTTTTTGTTTTTAAAAATTGAAATATTTTGTTGAAAATTCGTTTCTTTTTGTAGAAAATTAATTTTTTCTTAAATTCTTCTCTTTGGAAGAAAATTGATCTTCTTGGCTGTCAATTCATTTTTTTGGTTGAAAATCCAACTATTTTTGGTTGAAAGTTAATTCTTTTTGGTCGAAAATTTAACTATTTTATAGAAAATCGTCTTTTTTGGTTGAACTCAACTGTTTTTCATTTTATATTAAAACCTTTTTTGGTTAAAGATTCATCGCTCTGATTGAAAATTGAACTGTATTGTTGAAATTCGTCTATTTTTGTTGAATTCAACTGTTTTTCATTTTAAATTGAAATATTTTTGATTAAAATACCAACTATTTCATTTTTGGCTGAAAATTCATCTTTTTTATTTGAAATTTCGTGTATTTCGTTGAAAATTCGTTATTTTTGGTGGAAAATTAATTCGTTTTGGTTGAGGATTTAACTATTTTGTTGAAAGTTTGTGTTTTTAGTTTAAAAATTCATCTCTCTTCTGATAGAAATTTCATCTTGTTTGGTTAAGAATGCAACTGTTTGTTAAAAAAATTAATCTGTTTTGGTTGAGGATTCAAGTATTTTGTTTAAAATTCGTCTTTTTGGGTTGAAAATTCAACTATTTGATTGCGAATGATTTTTTTTGTCGAAAATTCATATTCGCGGATTGAAAATTCAGCTGTTTTTGATTTGAAATTAAAATCTTTTTTAGTTAAAATATCAACAACTTGGTTGAAAGTTGAACTCCTTTGTTAAAAATTTCATTTTCTTGGATGAAGATTATCATTTTAGTTGAAAATCCATCTCTTTAATTGAAAATTTAATTATTTTATTGAATTTTTTCTTTATTCAATCGAAAATTCATTTCCTTAAGTAAAAATTTAACTATTCCAGTTTTGGTTTAAAATTTTTCTTTTTTAGGCGAAAATTGATCTTTTTGATTGAAAATTTAAATGATTGGTTGAAAGTTAAATTCTTTTGTTAAAAATTCATTTTGTTGCTTGAAGATTCATCATTTTAGTTGGAATTTCAACTTTTTGTTTGGAAATCAACTAATAATTGAAACTATACTATATAGTTGAAAAATAATTTTTTGACTACAAAATTTAACTATTCATTGTTTGGTAGAAATTTTTCTTTTTTAGTAGAAAATTCAACTATTTGATTGAAAATTGATCTTTTTTAGTTGAGTTTTATTCTTTTTTTCAAATACAATGTTTTCTGAAACATTTTCCGTGAAAACAATTAACTTTCATAGCTGTGCTTATCTTCCTTTTGTAAAATATGTACAAATGGAGATGGTGGTGTGACTGAAGTGAAAATGAGTCAGGGAAATGAAAGTTTAATGCGTGTATCTAGTTTATTAAACTATTTAATTATGCAATAACAAATTACAGTTACTAAACGTGAACCTCCCCCGTAGTTCGATAATTTGAAAAGGGTATTATAAAACCCGAAAATAAGAACTTTCACTTCTTAATTTTTGCATTGAGATGATCAGTGTTAATTAATTATAAGTTTGGACTGGCATAGACGACATATTGGGTGTAGTATCAACTCGCGGTATTTAAATGGGCGTACGCTACCATCAACGCGACTGCTACTGTACACGTTGACCCAGGTTGCCTACACACATATTAAACTTCATTCATAAAGCATACTGTGGGCGTGTACGAATCACATTTCCCTGTTTATCGCTGCAAAGCGCAACTCGGCAGCCAACGCGTCGGCGGAATTCTGCATTCATTAATCGGTCGCGAAGAACCAATACGTGAGGACAAATTTATTCATTTTCCTTCATTTACACTTTCTACACGTTACTTTCTGTTTTTTTTTCTCAAAGTTCGAAATGCATGCTACTTTGTTGTGACAATTTTTTATGTACTTGAAAAGAAACACCCAAAAAGTTCGCAAATCAAAAATAGACTTCGAAACTACCCACTTTTACGGTTCATTAAAGGCAAATGTACAATAAATGTACAACAAAAAAGAAAGAGAGTGAGAAAAAAAAGAGTCAACCAAACCAACTTCTCACTTTTTCTTTTCTCCGTCTTCTTTATACTACTGGGGACCAATATGTTTCGAAGCCCATTTATACTTCCTCGTCAGGCGTAATTTATAGGAAAACTACATTTACAGGTATAAATAATGAAACTTATATTATTTGGATTCAAATAGTATCTGAAAATAAGAAATGAAGAATTTAATATTAAATGTTGTTCAATAAATTTTTCTATTTTCTTATTAGTATCAAAAATCTTTAAGATCGAAATGAAACCTACTTTCTTATGAGAATTTTTTGTGTACTGAAGAAGAAACAACCAAAAAGTTAGCAAATCAAAAATGGACTTACTTTTCTTCGTCTTCTTTATACTACTGGGGACCAACATGTTTCGAAGTCAAGTTAGACTTCCTCATCAGGAGTAATTTATGGGAAAACTACAGTTATAAATAATAAAACATATATTATTTAAATTCAAATAGTATCTGAAAATAAAAAATAAAGAATTTAACATATAATGTTGTTTAGTACATTTTTCTATTTTAATATTAATATTAATAATGTTTAAGATCGAAATGGAAACTTTTTGTGTACTGAAAAGAAACACCCAAAAAATTCGCAAATCAAAAACAGACCTCGAAACTACCCACTTTCACGGTTCATTAGAGGCAAATGTACAATAAATATACAGTGAAAAGAAAAAAGAGGGAGAAAAAAATGAGTCAACCAAACAAACTTCTCACTATTTCTTTTCTCCGTCTTATTTATATTACTGGGGATCAAATGTTTCTAAGCTAATTTAGACTTTTTCATCAGGGGTATTTTATAGGAAAACTACACTTATAAATGATGAAACCTATATTATTTGAATTGAAATAATATCTGAGTATAAAAAATTAAGAATTTAATGACAAATTTTGTTTAGTAAATTTTTCTATTTTCTTATCAGTATCAAAAATCTTTGAGATCGAAGTATAATCGACTTTCTCATGAAAATTTTTTCTGTAATAAAAAAGAAGCACCCAAAAAGTTCGCAATTGAAAATGTGACTTTCTTTTTTCCGTCTTCTTTATACTACTGGGAACCAACATGTTTCGAAGTCAATTTAGACTTCCTCATGAGGGGTAATTTGTAGGAAAACTACAGTTATAAATAATGAATCATATATTATTTAAATTCAAATAGTATCTGAAAATAAAAAATAAAAAATTTGATATCTAATGTTATTTAGTAAATTTTTCTATTTCCCTATTAATATTCATCATGTTTAAGATCGAAATGTAATCTACTTTCTTATGGAAATTTTTTGTGTACTAAAAAAGAAACATCCAAAAAAATTACAAATCAAAAATAGACTTCGAAACTACCCTCTTTTACGACTCATTAGAGGCAGATGTACAATAAATGTACATCAAAAAGAAAAAAGAGAGAGAACAAAATGTATCAACCAAACCAACTTTTCACTCTTACTTTTCTCCGTATTCTTTTTACTACTGGGAACCAACATGTTTTGAAGTCAATTTAGACCCCATCAGGAGTAATTTATAGAAAAACTACAGTTATAAATAATGAAACCCATATTATTTAAATTCAAACAGCATCTAAAAATAAAAAATAAAGAATTTAATATCAAATATTTTTAGTAAATTTTTCTATTTTCTTATTAGTATCAAATATCTTTGAGATCGAAATGAAATCTACTTTTTTATGAAAATTTTTTGTGTACTAAAAAAGAAACACCCAACTAGTCCGCAATTCAAAAATAGACTTCAAAATTACCCACTTTTACGGCACATTAGACGCAAATGTACAATAAGTGTACAACAAAAAAAGGGGAGAAAATGAAAGAGTCAACCAAACCAACTTTTCACTCTTTCTTTTCTCCGTCTTCTTTATACTACTGGGGACCAACCTGTTTTGAAGGCAATTTAGACTTCCTCATCAGGGATAATTTATAGGAAAACAACAGTTATAAATAATGAAACCTATATTATTTGAATTAGAATAGCATCTAAAAATAAAAAATTTAATATCAAATGTTCAGTAAATTTTTCTATTTTCTTATTTGTATCTAAAACCTTTAAAATCAAAATAAAATCTACATTCTTATGAAAATTTTTTGTGTGCTAAAAAAGAAACACCCAAAAAGTTCACAGATCAAAAATAAACTTTGAAACTATCCACTTTTGCGGTTTATTAGAGACAAATGTATAATAAATGTACAACAAAAAGAAAAGAGAGGGAGACAAAAAAGAGTCAATCAAATCGACCTCTCACTTTCTCTTTTCTCTGTCTTCTTT
The DNA here is from genome assembly GCA_032362435.1 of Melikaiella ostensackeni. NCBI lineage: Eukaryota > Metazoa > Arthropoda > Insecta > Hymenoptera > Cynipidae > Melikaiella > Melikaiella ostensackeni. The sequence goes on along the minus strand of JAUMHM010000071.1, from coordinate 9,597,997 downwards.
ATACTACTGGGGACCAACATGTTTCGAAGTCAGTTTAGACTTCCTCATATGGGGTCATTTATAGGAAAACGACAGTTATAAATAATGAATCCTATATTATTTTAAATTCAAATAGCATCAAAAAATAAAAAATTTAATATCGAATGTTGTTTAGTAAATTTTTCTATTTTCTTATTAGTATCAAAAATCTTGAAGATCGAAATGAAATCTACTTTCTCATGAAAATTTTTTGTGTACTAAAAAAGAAACACCAAAATGTTCGCAAATCAAAAATAGACTTCGCAACCACCCACTTTTGAGGTTCATTAGAGGCAAATGTACAATAAATGTATAACAAAAAGAAAAGAGAGGAAGAAAAAGACAGGGTCAACCAAACCGACTTCTCACTTTTTCTTTTCTCCGTCTTCTTTAGACTACTGGGGACCAACATGTTTCAAAGTCAATTTAGACTTCCTCATCAGAGGTAATTTATAGGAAAACTACAGTTATAAAAAATCAAGCCTATATTATTTGAATTCAAATAGTATCTAAAAATGAAAAATGAAGAATTCAATATCAAATGTTGTTTAATAAATTTTTCTGTGTTCTTATTAATGTCAAAAACCGTCAAGATCGAAATGAAATTCACTTTCTTATGAAAATTTTTCGTCTCTTAAAAAAGAAACACCCAAAAATTTTATAAATCCAAAATAGACTTCGAAACTACCCACTTTCACGGCTCATTCGAGACAAATATACAATAAATGTTCATGTAAAACTCACCCCAATTCAACCCCTAAACATTAAAAACATTCAGAAAAAGTACACTAATTTCAAAAGTTGAAATGTTTTTTTGATGATAGCGATAGTTGATGTCGAAAGAGCAAAAAAAGTGTTTCATCCCTCCAGCTTAAATGAAACTCACCCCCATTCAACCCCTAACATTTATTTATAAAATTCATATCGGCACTAAAATTATTATTTTTTTAAGTTGTTCTTTATGAGCGAATATGAAAAATTAGGTTTAGTTCAATCATTAACTAAATGAATTCAATTCCTTTGGGCCCTAAGGCCAAAACTACTTCACCAACAACTGCTTTACAATTTAATTTTTAATTTCCATTTATTTATAAATTTTCAAGATTTTACAATGATTTTTATGTTACAGATAGTTTTCGGATAATTAATTCTTTAAATAAACTTATTGATTCAGGGGAGTTGAAAAAGAGTTGTGAAAAAAGTATGAGGGGATGAAAAAGGGGGATTTCGCCTGAGCTTTTTAGTATTTATTATTTCTTGTTATTATTTATTGTTTGTTGTTTATTGTCTATTCTTTCTAGGTCATAAAAGATTTTTATATAGGTCAATAGATTCCTTTCATCTAAACGAATGAATTTGATACTTATTATGTTGCTATATTCCTAATATTTAAAAAATATTTTACTTATAAACGATAAATTAAAAACTTTGAAATTCCCTAAAGATAAAAAAATGTTGTAATTTTATCCAAATTTACCCAAAAATTCATATCTTGAACGATTTTTGAAAAGAATATATATTCGAAAAAACAATATTCATTCTTTTTTGATCCGGCACTAAACACAATCAATAATGGGCATTATTTAGGACTACAATACTGCCAAATTCCATGACCCTATCTCAACTTGTTTTCGAGTTATCGTTAAAAGAGTATTGTTCAAACACACACACACACACACACAGACGTTTTTTGAAAACCTCAATTTTGTACCCTGAGGTCTAATTGTGTCAAGATATGACAAACAATGTAGTTAAAAAATTTTCATCGTTACAAAGCTTCCTCCATGAGGAAGCATATTCATAAAATATGCACTAATTTCAAAAGTTGAATTTTTTTCGCTGATAATAGTAATAATTGATGCCAAAAGAGCACAAAGAAAACTTCATCCGTCTATCTCATGTGAAACTCACCCTAGTTCAACCCCCAATATTTAAAAGAATCAGCAAAAATACCATAATTTCAAAACTCGTCATGCTTTTTTTTAAATATATTTTTTTATTTGCGTTTTCCGTAAAGTTTGCGAACTTCAGATTCATGAGAAAAGAGCTCAAAGCTTGCCTGACTCATTAACTTTCTGCTTTACGTTTGAAACGAAAAAAACTAATAAAATAAATTGTTTCCTGAATAAAAGTTGGCTCGAGCTGCATACATAGTTAATAAAAGGTCTAGTTGTATCTTATTTCTGCTTAATTAATTTTTTCTCGTGCCTTAAGCTTTAGACTTCACGTTCCAGATAAGTTTTATCTTGCATCCTTAGATTTACGACTTAAGCCTTAACTTCCTACATTTAAGCTGTGTACTCCGAAAACAACGATAAATTAAACGATCACGCGTTAATTCCTATATCTGAAAGTAGGGTTCCTTTGAAAAGTAGGGTTCCTAAATTCTAATTGAAAAAGCATTCTTTTGCGTCGACTTGTTTTTTAAGATGCATGCCTCGGACTCACCACACTACTGACACTATTTTACATTATTTTTTGATCGATAAAACTAATTTGCTACTATTTTGAAGAAAATGACACTAAAGGCACTATTTTCTCACAATTGTCCGCTAATGCCACCATTTCTTCACTTCCCTTCCAGAGGAGAAAACAAGAGAGACTCGAAGAAGAGAAAAATTTGAAGAAGCTTGAAGTGGAAAATAAGGTTAATGAGGTTGAACAGAAATTTAAAACTATTCAACAGGAAAGAAATTTAAAAGAAAAGAGTTCCAATTGTTTGATAAAAAAGGCTTAGAGGAGAAGAACCTTTAAACCGGAAGTATTTTATTGGTGCTCATGTGGTAAATGAAATGCTTCTCTCTGCTGAGAAATTGAAAAAGAAACAGCAGCTCAAGTATATAGACATCTGTACTTTATCTAAAGAAATTGAATCGAAGAGTAGAAAATTGGTGACCTAATCCATAGAGCAGTCCCAAAATCTTCGAAAGTTACTGAACCTGAATCTTCTGTCGTAAATAAGTAAAGAAGAAGGAAAGGAAAATTTGCCAATGACGACGTACCAAATAAACTCAAGAAAAACTACTCAGATGTTACAAAAACAAGAAAGGATTCTCCCAAGAAATTAAATGACAAGGGCGAACAAGGAACAAAAAACAAGGATGGACACGGAATAAACGACAAGGATGAACATGGAGCAAACAGCAAGGATGAGCAAAAAATAAATAACAAGGATAAATAAAGGAAAAACAAACAGGATGAAAAAAGAGCAAATGACAAGGATGGAGAAGGAAGTAACAACAAGGATGAACAATGAACAAATAACAAGTATGGAGAAGGAATAAACAACAAGAGATGAACAAGGAACAAACAGCAAGAATGAACAAGGAACAAACAACAAGGATGGGCAAGCAACAAACAACAAGGATAAACAAGGAATAAACAGCAAGGATAAACATGGAACAAACAACAAAGATGAGCAAGAAATGAACAACAAGAATGAACAATATTCAAGCACCAAGGTTAAATAAGGAACAAATAACAGGGATGAACAAAGAATAAACAATGAGAATCAACAAAGAGCAAACAAAAAGGATGAACAAGGCACAGATAAAAAGGACGGAGAAGGAATGAATAACAAGGATGAACAAGGAACAAATAACAAAGTTGGAGAAGGAATAAAGAATAAGCATGAACAAGGAAAAAACAACAAGGATGAACAAGAAATAAATAACAAGGATAAACAAACAACAAGAATGAACAAGGAACAAACAACAAGGATGAACAAGGAACAAACAGCGAGGATGAACAATGAATAAATGACAAGGTTAAACAAGGAACAAACAACAGGTATGCACAAGGAATAAACAACAAGGATGAACAAACTACAAACAACAAGGATGAACAAGAAATAAACAACTAGGTTAAATAAAGAAAAAGCAAACATGATGAAAAAAGAACAAATAACAAGGATGGAGAAGCAATAAACAACAAGGAATGAATAAGGAACAAACAACAAGGATGAGCAAGAAATGAACAACAAGGATAAACAAGGAATAAACAACAAGGATGAACAATGATGAACAGACAACAAGAATGAGCAGGGAACAAAAAATAAGGATGAACAGTGAACAAATAACAAGTGTGGAGAAGGAATAAACAACAAGAATGAGCAAGGAACAAACAACAAGGATGAACAAGGAACAAACAACAAGGTGGGGCAATGAACAAACAACAAGGATGAACAAACAACAAACAACAAAGATTAACAAGGAACATACAACAAGGATAAATAAAAAATAAGCAACAAGGTCAAACAAGGAACAAACATCATGGATGAATAAAGAAAAAAACACGCAGGATGAGCAAGGAACAAACAACAAGGATAAACAAGGATGAACAAAAAATGAACAGGATATATAAAAAAAGCACAAACAAAAAGGATCGACAAGGAATAAACAACAAAGATAAGCAAAGAACAAATAACAAGGCTGAACAAGCAACAGGCAACAAGGATAAACAAAGTAAGAACAACAAGGATGGACACGAAACGAATAACAAGAATCCCTATTCTTGTTATAAGGTATAAACAACAAGGATAAGCATAAGTAAGTATAAAAGTATATAAGATAAGTATAAACAACAAGGATAAGCAAGGAACACATAACAACGATGAACAAGAAATATTCAACAACGTTAAACAATGAAAAAACAACAGGGATGAACAAGGAACAAATAACAATGATGTAGGTGGAATAAACAACAAGGATGAATAAGGAATAAATAGTAAGGGTGAACAAAGGTAAAAAAACAAGGATGAAAGAGGAACAAATCACAAGTATGGAGAAAGAATAAACAACAAAGATGAACAAGGTTAAAACAACAAGAATGAACAGGGAACAATTAACAAGGATGGAGAAAAATAAACAACAAGGGATGAGGAAGGAACAAACGGCAAGGATGAACAAGGAATAAACAACAAGGATGAACAAGAACAAACGACAAAGATGAACAAGGAACAAACAACAAGGATGAACAAAAAATTAACAAGAAGAATAAACAAGGAACAAACAACAAGGATGGGCAAGGAACAAACAACAAGGATGAACAAGATTCAAGCAACAAGGTTAAACAAGTAACAAATAACAGGGATGAACAAAGAATAAACAACAAGGATGAACAAGGAACAAATAAGAAGAATGATCAACAATAAATAACAAGGATGAACAGGGAATAAACAACAAGTATGAACAAGGAATACACTACAACAATGAACAAAAAACAAAAATAAGGATGAACAAGGAACAAATAACAAGATTGAGCAAGGAACACACCAAAAGGATCAAATCCGTTAAAGACTGTATCTCGAAAAAGGTAGTGTCTATAAGTCCGGACAGTCCGTACGTTTGCTTCCATCTCTACGGCTGGGTTAAATATGCGGACAGTCCGTACGCTTATGCACGTTTATACCAAAGCCGGGTCTAAGCGTAGGGACCTGTCAAGGGGAAGGGGAGCTGGAAAGGGGCAGGGGGCGTGGCTTGTGTCCGGACGTATAGACACATTTGGGTAGTGTCTGTACGTCCGGACACATGCCATGCTCCCTACCCCTTGCCAGGTCCGTACGCTTAGACTCGATCTTGGTATAAACGTACGGACTGTCGGGACTTTTAGCCCGGACGTGTAATCAAAGCCAAACGCACGGACAGTCCGTACTTTTAATCTAGCCGGGCTAAACGTACGGACATTCCATCACTTTAGACTCCGCCTTCGAAAAAAGCTAAGAAAAAATTTTCCGACCTTCTATTCTTGATTTCCATTTATATATAAGTTTAACACTTGAAAAATTCTGTGAGACTATTGATACTATTTTTGATCTCTAAAGTGATTCCGAGGCCTGAAGATGGCATAAAGCCTGACGATCACTGATGAGTCTCAAGTCAGAAAAAGCGCGTCACAGTGAGATGTCCTTTAGCAATATTTAATGCAGGAGGTAATTTACGCTCGGTAGGGATAACTATTAGCATTAACAAGTAATCACCCAGTCTCGGTGGGCTCTTCACTGTCCTCTACGATTTTCACAGGACCGACCCAGACTCATTAGCGACCCTTGCTCGTTATACTGGGTTCACAATGAACTTGTCTCCATTAACCCCTGCTTGATATCGCGCCGCGTATCTCGGAAAACAACCTGCATAATTTGTTGGGAAACAATGCCCGAGCCCGTCAAAGCGCATAACGAGAGATAATGAAAGCAGTTCTTACTTAAGTATACAGAATTTCGAGAGAAAAAAATTACAGTTTTTTTCCGGTTTACGAACAGCTTTCCCTCTTATAATTGTGATTTGGGACAGGGAATTACAGCTAAGAAATACAATTTTGAGTTTGGGACAGGAAATTTCTGTAAAGAATTATAATTTTTTAAAATATTGATGTTATTTCATCGACCAGGGTAATTAATTAATTAATATTTTGATGTTCTTGTATCGATTACTG
>JAUMHM010000071.1:9555230-9582220 GCA_032362435.1 Melikaiella ostensackeni | reverse complement strand
ACGATGTACCTCCACATGCACAATGCGGCCCTGAGAGTACTTTATTACCAGCTTTATCGCCCTTATAGTGTGAATCGCGACTCAAAACTCTGCCAAACGCTCCCAGAGTAGATGGAGTCAATTGTTGAGAAAGAGTTGTGCAAAATTCACTGAAACCACCAGTTCAGGCTAAAAGTACCTATTGTACTCTCGAGGCCTGATATCGTACTCCTTGACAAAAAAAAAACCAACTATGTTTATGATCGAGTTCTCGTCTACGGCCGATATCAACATCACAGTCAAGGATAAGGTAAAAGGAGAGAGATATCGTGACTGGTTATGATTAGTGTCTTGACATAATTTATTAAGCTTCAGTGTCTTAATTCTTAAACAAAATGAATATAAATTCTCTTGGTTGCTATCGACGTTTCAGCGGTTTTTCACACATTTACTATTAATCTACAGTATTGCCTTAAGCAGTCGTATTCATAACCTACGCAAATTTCAAATCGAAGCGCAATAAACATATTTGCGCGAAAAAACTGCGAGCCTTGAAAGCCGATGGTTTCAAATAAGTACAAAATTCTCATGCGCTTAGAAATTAATAAGACACTAAATTATGATTCAATCGGTAATACCCAAATTTTAGGAAACGTTCTGCCAACAAGTCCTGATGCGGTTCGAATAATTACCTTACGAGTAAGCCCATCATTTCTCGGAAGTAGTTTTTCGAGTCTACCTAATTTCCAAGATGAATGCGAGATACTGATCTCTTTCAAAAGCACCGTCACATCTGGTTCTAACTGCTTATTTTTATTAACCTCGTTCCATTTTCTGCGTTGTTGTAACTGAGTAACATATTGAGCAGACCATTTTTTTCCAGAAACTTCGATCAATATTGGTGAGCAATTCGTACGTGACAATCTGTTCAATTTAACATCAGTGAAATCTTCTTAAGGAGGAGGATGTAACGGAGCTTCTACGAGAAAGGGACTCGGCGTTAACGTTTCGAAATCGTTTAGATATGAAGCTAAAGGACAAAGCGGGCGTGAATTTGAGCACGCTTTTAGTTGACAAAATACTATTATAGTTCTTCAAAACTAAGTGAAGTTTCGCCTATTACAGCTTTAAGGTGAGTTCTTGCGGATCTAACAGCCGCTTTCCACAATCCGCCTACGTGAGAAGAGTAAGGTGTGATAAATTCCTATTTAATAAATTGATTCGCCGCAAAGTTTATAATTTCGGTTTGATCTTCTACTTTACCTGAAAATTCCTTCAATTTCTGAAGCTTGTTATTCGCACCAACGAATTTCGTTCCTTTTTCGGATGATATTTTTACAGGTTTCACGCCAAGCAATGAATCTCTTTAATGAATTCAGAAACGCAGTTGTCGATAAATCAGACGTAAGTTTTAAATGAACAGCTTTGACTGTCATCCAAACGTAGATACATTAATATGCCTTGGCAGATTTGTTTCTTGATAATTTTAGATTAAATGGCCCAGCGTAATTCACTTCATTGAAATTAGAAGCTCGACTAGGATTTCTCCTTCAAGACAATAAGTTTTCCATTAACTGAGTCTTATTTTTGGGACTTATGCGAAAATATGTAACACATTTCCATAGTATTCGTTGTATCACATTTCTCGCTCATGAAATCCAATATTTCTGTCTGAGATAAGCTGAAAGCACCGTAGTCCCTGCGTGTAACTGTTTATGATGAGCGTCACGTATTATCAATTCTGTGAATTTATGTTTGGATGGAAGGATTATAGGAAATTTTGGAAATATGGGGTTGTTGCATTTTTTAAGCGACCCCCAAGCCGAACTAGTCCAACTTCGTCGATGAATGTATTCAGAGATGATAATCGTCTTTTTGGTTCAAACTTTTGATTTGTTTTTAATCGTTGAATTTCTTTCGAGAATTCTCCCATTCGAACTAACTTGATAAGACGAGTTGTAGCTTGAGCCAACTCTCCCACTGAAATCTCGTTCATCCTGATTGTTCCGAATGAAATTCTTGCTCGTATATTGTTTACAAATCGTAGAAAATGAGCAGTTACTCTTTTGAGTCTATTGAGTGTTGAATATCGAAGACAAATATCGTTGTCAATTGCTTCTGTTGTGAGAGTAATTAATTTCACTTTCTTTTCGTTCTGGTATACCACCGTCGCATTGAAAAGTTAGCTTAGGCCAGCCTTGTTCGTGGATCTAAAGCCATGGAGGTCCTTGCCACCACAGCTGATTATTCTTGAGCTCTTCATCATCTAATCCTCTAGATATGATATCAACTGCATCCTTTCGAGATTTAACATAATTCCAGTTATCCTTGTTAGTGAGCCGTTAAATATCTGCCACTCTGTTGCTTATATATGTTTTCCATTGTGAAAGGTTATCCTTCAATCCAAGACAGTGTGATGCTTGAATCAGACCACAAATAGTCAGAATTAACTCAAATTGTTAGTGCACTTTTGACTTTTTTGTGTAATCTGGAAAGTAGAATTAAAACTTGTAATTCCAGTTTAGACAAAGTGAATGATTCCAGTGATGCAACTCGAGATTTTGAGCATAGAAGTTGTATCATGAGTTGTCCTGTTTTTAATATGCGTTCCAATTGGTTTCAAATTTCTTCGGAAGTAGTGCGTTCTAACCGAATTTCATCTTTCATAATTGTTGAAGAAGAATCTTAGGTTTGATAGTGATAGGTCCAATAAGTCCCAGTGGATCAAATATGAGTGACACCACTGATAGGATTTTTCGTTTTGTTTTTTCTTTTGAATCACTTGTGATACCAACGACGTAACAGAGCTTATCCGAATGAGCTATCCATAATAGGCCTAATATTTTTGTTCCTTCTCCAAGTTTCTGTACGTTTATTTCCGATGTTTGCTCTTGTAGAATAACCTCTGAATCAGAATTCCATTTTCTCAGATTAAAGCATGCAGATTGTAGATCGAAGTGATATCCGTCTTCAATATTACAGCTTCTTTCACGGTTGAAGCTCCAGTAAGCAAATCGTCTACATAGAAGTCATGCTGTATGACCTTACTTGCTTCTGGCAATTTATCCTTGTTGTCTAGCCCCAACTGATGTGTGCAACGCGTAGCTAAAAATAGAGCTGAAGCTGTTCCAAACGTGAAAATATTGAGTTGGTATACTTTCACGGGTTCATCCTCGTTCGATCTCCATAGTATATTTGGATATGGCCTTTGGTGTTCCTGAATTTTGATTTGGCGGTACATTTTTTCAATGTCGCCCGTAATTACAAATGGATGTTGCCTAAATCAAATTCTGATATCATCTAAGTCTCTCTGACTTACAACTCCTATCATCAGTGAATCGTTGAGAGATTTTCCTGATGATGTTTCGCATGAAGCATGTATAACTAACTACTCGCACTTTTGTTGTTGTTCGAGATTCTTTCATGACTGTTTGATTTTGTTATTTATTGCCTTTCGGTAATATTCCTCCTATTATCCAACTAAGTTTTGTCTGGCGTATGATGGGTCGATGTATGCCTGTGCTTACTTGGTTTGGACCAATAAGATGCCGAGAAAAGCCAACGCCTAATAAAATGTCGATCTTTCTAGAACTTGCGAAATTGGATCCGCCAGCTTTATATTATTTAGAATCTTCATGGAGCTAGCATCAAAAGTTTATATTGGAACTTTGTAATATCATTTAGGATGGATAGGGCAAGTTTGTTGGACAAGGAATTGACCTTTGATTTCATTGTGACGACTGTCCATTCGGGTATTGGTACTATAGTCCTTCCTCTACTACCTACTGAATGATCAGATTGATTTATAGGCAAGTTGAGTCTTCTGAAAAATCCGCGTCTCATCATGTTTAGTTGTGAGCCATTATCTAAGAGTGCACTAGCTTCGTGTAATGTTCCGTTTCTATCTTGTACATAAATCAAAGCTGTAGATAGTAAGTTTTTTGTAACGCAATTTGTGACGCACGTATTTAATGTTTGACTTGTTGGATTGGTACCTTTTGTATCAGACGCCTTACTTGAATCCCGATTTTCGTTACTTGATTTAGACGCGTTGCTTACATTCGTAGATACAGATTCTTGTTTTTCTGATTCCGCATTTCGGCTCAGATCGTCTCGATGTAACAATGAATTGTGTTTCCCATTACATTCTTTACAACGACGTGACCTAAAAATTTTATGTTAATGACCTATGCCAAAAATATTCAAACACATGTTATGCCTTTTGATTTCATTACACCTTGAAGGATCAGATAAATTGAGAAAAATTTGGCATTCATGAATTTTGTGCTCCTTGTTCCAAATCGGACATTTGTTTGATTTCATTTCGGTTGCTAAATGAGATACCATATGGCTGCGACATAATCTTTCATTCAATTGCGGAACACATTTATTTCTTCTGCTGCTACTGCCCAAAAGTTTGTTTGCTTGCACCGTTTCAAATAATTGACATCTATCTGATAAAAATTCGGTGAGATCATCTACTGTAGTTAAACTGTCAGATATAACCTTTGACTCCCACTTGCGCTTTGTGGATGAATCTACTTTTGACAAAATTAGATGTAAAATCGAAGTGTCCCATTTATCAACAGGTTTCCCCAAATTTTCTAGTGCACGTAAATGCTTTGAATGATTATCCACCAAAGTGCGAAGTGAGCTGGCTGATTCCTTTTGTATGGAATCGATATCAAAAATAGCTTGAACATGTTGGCGTATTGTTAGTCTTTCATTTTCAAATCTCTTTTTTAACAATTCTGAAGCGATTTTATAATTATCGCTTATTTCCAATGAATCTATTACCTCTTTGGCAGAATCTGATAAAGCTGAATTTAAATAGTAAAATTTCTAAACAGTTAATTGATGGTTGTCTTGCATTCGACATACCTATAATCTTGTTTGCTTTTGTTTCGGCTGTAAAGTACGATTCTTTAAATTAGTGACGATCCGTTTCTTGTTTTACGATGAATTCTTCAGATTCGTTCAATAATTCAATTTTTAATTGAATGTTTTCATATTTATTGAAGACTTCTTGGATCTTCATGAGTCGAAACGGAATTCGTTCAGCCACTTGAGGATTCGTGACTATATTGTCTAAAAACATTTGAAATCTAGTTAGATTCGCTTTTTCTGTTGTTCTTATTTTCTTGAATTCTTTTAATTCGTTCTCCATTCTTAAATCGTTTGAAATTATTCTAACGCAAGTTGTGTATTAAATTTTTCAATTCAATTCAAATAACGCTTTTATTTTTGGAATGGAATGTACTCACGCCCCGCTTACTCTATAAATGTCATTGTTTACAAACAAATACATGATGTCGATGCGATGCGATGCTTGTAGATTTTTGTTGCGATGCTGGCTGAGCTGAGAATATTGAAACTGGCGATTGATTATCAGCTGATTTTCTGGTCAACCTTTCTTCCTTTAAATTTCAGATTCTTGCTGGTTTGACAATGTTTTTAAATTTGATACCTCGTGCCTCTTTATTCATTAAATCACGAGATTTAGATCATTGCTGTAATTTTGTTTTTCGTCGGATCTTTATGCACATCGCAGATCACATGCACACATTTTTTGTTGTATAGACACCTTCAAATTCGCTTTCCAGTTTTTAATTATTGTTGAAAGGCTGGAATTTTTGTCTTTTAGAAACTATAGAACTGTTCACTGTGGCGTCATGGCTGAACCATTGTTCGATGTGTGTGACACATGGGAATTTTTGGGTTGTTGCTTAAGTCGCATTTATATTCACTCGCGTAAGTTTATCACTCTCGAAGGACCATTTTGGTTATGGTTAATGACTGTACATCATTTATTTAACTTTAGTGTTTTTATTCTCAAACAAAAATGAATATGAATTCTCTCGGTTGCGATTAACGTCACAGCGATTTTTCACACATCCTATATCAATCTACAGTAGTGCCTCAAGCGGTCGTATTCATAACCTACGCAAATTTTAAATCAAAGCGCAATAAACATATTGGCGCAAACAGTGACCGTATAAGAAAGCTGCAGCCAATGTTCTGAGAATATTCGGTTGAAATGAATATCCTTGTCAACGGTGTATATATTTTTCTCATTGAATAAACCTTATCAACAAATTAAAGAAGTTTTTACGTGTACCGTATAAATGCGGCTTTTTGTACCTGAACTTGTACCCTTTTTTCAGGTCCCGCTATTCAGACAAAAGAAAATCCGGCTATTCGTACAAAAATTTTTTCACACGCAGCCAGCCTTATTTTATAGATTATAGATATTAGACGGTTTTAGGGACTACATGTTTGTCAGTGATGCGTAATTAAGTACATTTCATCAATTTTTCTAAAAGTACTTGTGATTCTTTCTTTTTGTTCTTCTGCATTATTGTGATAATATTTCAACATATTATACCAAAAGATGTGCTTCATTCGGTTCTGGATCAAGTGACTCTTGGATTTATTTATTATATCCAAAAAATTACTTCGAGAAAATTGCAGCAATCTTTTGCCATATTAACACTTAATGCAGATAAAATACATCCACATGCATGTATTCGGCGAAAAAATGCAGAATTTATAAACAACTATAACTTTTCGACAATTGAAAGGATAATTCAAATAGTAAGACGTAAGTCCTGGAAAAATTAGTGTTTGCGAATACCTGCCAAGAACTTTGCCTAAGTCTGGCGCAAATGGAGATAATTTTAAGATCTTTAAAGTGTAATAATTTTCTATCCGAAAACACGAAACAATTTAGATAAGAAGCATGAAAAAAACAATGGACAGCTTCCTTTTATTGCGCTTTAGTATGTACTTTTGTTTTTTAATGATAAAAAAATAGAGAATCGTGGTCATTCAACTTCAAAATGAAGAAAAAATCTCGAAAAATAATCTTTTTTAAACTTCTACTCGTTGATCAAGTTTTATTAGTAATTCTTTTCTTGGGGGCATGGTGATTCCTTCTGCTTCTCTTCATTATTTGACGCATACAATCCGAAGTTTTTTCTCATCTTATCTTATTCTTCTTCTTATCTTATCCGAAATGATCACAAGGGTCATAAGAACATTAATGATATTAAACTAGAAGCATTTTTTGAGATGGTACTTTCCAATTTTATAGGAATAAAAATATCATTCATCAGTGCATTATTCAATTAACTGCTCCTATTTTATTTTATAGTTATTTTACCAAGCGAGTTCAAAGTATGTTTCAAACAATCATTATTTAGATAGAATTTGCAATTGTGTTGCTTTTAGAATTAGTTTATGTGTACAGGTAGCTTAAGTGCTGTTAAGTCTCGGACAAACATTAGAGAATATTTTCAGTCCCATTAGTTCTTCATTCACCGGGATCCGTTATTCCTTTGAAAAGACAGAGTGAGCGCTTTGCATATGACATTGCTGGAATAGTGAATTAAATTTATTATAAGGTAAATAATCATATCCATTCATAAATCTAATACGTCTAGACAAATGCGGTATACATGTAATATTTGAAATTTGAATAAATTTTCCAAAGTGAACTATTTCGCATTGAATCTTTCAAAGTTAAACAATTTCACATTCAAAGCGTTCAAGGTTGACAGATTTTAAATTGTAAGCGTCTAAAAAGAAACCATTTTTTAACGCAGTATTTTGAGATATTTAAAGAATGAATTCCCAACAAATAAAAAAATGTCTTTCTACACATCTTACATATTCCACAAGTCTTAAGGCAATTCAACAAATTAGGTTCCGCTGTTATACAACGATTACCATCAAATACACAAGCGGTGGCAGTTCCAACGGACGAAACAAATATTTTTTTTTAGTTTACAAATTGGGAGAAAACCAATTGTTTTCCCAAGTGGAGAAGGACCTGTAATATTTTGTTTACTTACAGAGCATTTTTCTATATATTTATTAAGCTGTGCCCGCCTCTACACGAAATATCATTTTAATTAGCATAAGTACTATTCATGAAAGTTTTTATATTTAAATGATTTCAAATTCCTTATGAGTAAAAGTTTTCTTACATTATATAAAGACATGAAAATGAAAAATAAATGAGGAACAAAATGAAATTTCACGCCATGAGCAAGAAAAATTTTCTTTGTTGAATGTAGTACCCGTGGACAAATTAACTTCCACCCAAAACTGTTGGACCGATTTGGATTTTTTTTTTAAATTTCAGATTATAAAATTTCTAACAAAGACATCAACGCATATTTTTCGAGAAATTTTCTAAATTTTTTTCGTATAACGATCAAAATTTATTTCGTTTTTTCAATTCTTGTTTTTGAAGGAGCCTTTTAATAGGAAGTTACTTAATTCACTCGAAAGTACACAGAATTAGTGCGGAAACTTATTATAAATCACGTCTTGGAGCATCTCTACCCTCCTGGAGTAACTTTTTACAATTGTTATAAATAAATGAGTCAACAAAAGCTAGTTTTTTATTGAAACGATATTTGACTACTGCAAATGCATACTTTAGGGCAAAAATGTGAAAAAAATATTTCGAAATAACTTCTAAAAGATAAAGAACATTTGTTGATTATTTAAACCATTTTTTTAACAAATGCATAAATTCGTCATTTTTGAATAGTTTTATTTCGTTTTTTAACAGAATTGACAATGAAAATTTTGATTATATCTTTTTCGTATCATTCTTTGATGTAAAAGAATAAGTGGTATTTGTTTAAACTACATTATGAAACAAATGCATATTACCGTGATTTTTCAATACACAGAATTTCTTCCGCCAATTCAACTACAGATACCTCAAAAATACCTCTTGGTATGAAACTTAGATATTGAACAATTATTTGTGTTTTTTTGAATAAATTTATTAACTAAATTCGTTTGTTCGCTATTTTTCAATATACGAGTATACATTTTGTTTTTTCAAAGGAATCGATTCCTATCATCTTGCCAGTAGCACTATGTTGCTATATTTCACTAATACTCGACAGATTTTGATTGTTGTTAAAAAATTTAATAAGAAAACGCCTAATTTGGCCATGTTTTAGTAGATAGATTTCATTCCTTCAGCATAATCAATTGAGAGTGTATAATCAATGGGACTTTATTGTGATATTTTTCTGTTAGATAACAATTTATAATTTTTCAAACAAGTATAATAAACAAATTAATCTGAGACCGTTTTTTAACAATAACGCCTTATTGTTCTTATGAAATCGGCTTAAATTTTGAACAATGTCAGTGTATTATGATACTTTATTATTTGGCAGGAAATGTCTAGAGTTTCTAAGAATTCTCATAGGCAGAGAATTTTCTAATTATTGTTCATAATTTTAATCTATTTCTATAGACAATTGTTAAATTCATAAACATGTCCTGCTGGATAATAAAGTATCATAACAGAGAGACATTGCTTATAAATTTTAGTCGACTTCTCAAGAAACAATGACGTGTATCTACTAAAAAATGGCCTTACAATTCGAGTCTATTCTCCATTAACAGAATTTCAGTATATCTCGACTTTAGAATTTCGATTTTCCTGAATTGCTTACCTGCTTTCCATGAAGGAGTTGCCTTCATATCGTTCTGTGAACTGAACAGAAATTATTCCGGTAACAGAGTTTCCTTTTGCAGAAATCGTGTACGAATTCTGCAGAATAATTGATATATTTTGTGCATTTTTGTATAATTGGAATAAAACTCAAAAATAAAGAATGTCATTCAGTTTTTCTAATTTCAATTCCAACCAGACTGTTTAGACGCAGACCGCTTCACAAAATGCTTCACGACTTGGATTCTTTTCAATTCAAATAAAAATTCTCTTAAGCATTTATTTGTGAAAGTTACCCAGATTGAAAAATTATAATTACGAATTCCAGAGAAGTGGATAGGTACACTAAATAAATTTAAGCTCTCGAAATGTGTAATAGCTTTTTATCTGAAATACAGAAACTGTTTAGGAGCGAAACGTGATATAACGATAAGAAATTAAATCTTTATTGCAATTTGTTACGTATTCTGTAATGATTTAGGAAAATTTCGAAGTGTCGTAATTTAATTTTGGAATGAAGAAATACTCCCAAATAAAAAAAAAATAATTTTTTGAAATTGTGTAACAAAACAGTTGCAATTTTAGATACCATTTGATTGCCTATGATGTGTAATTAGTGGGTCTTATAATTTTTTATTATTAAACCTTTAAGCCTAATTACTTTCGAGGTAAGCATAACTCATTCGATTCTGGTCTCGTTCTACAACTGGGGAATAAGGAATTTGTATGATAAATTTGGGTACGGGATGTTTAGGAGGAGAAGGAATAGGTTTTAGATCAATCTCACAACGTCGCTCCGTCACTAGTCGCTTGATCAATTTCTCTAGCAATTAACCCAGGTATAGAGCTTCGCAAAGCCATCATGATAACGGGAATAATTATAACAATCCACTAAAAAAATCGCTTCACGCAGTCCTATCAGTATCCAAAATCTTTCGTTTTAGGCATCACTCTTCTTACAAACAATTGCTCTCCATACATCCCTATCCTGACATACCTCTCTTGCTTCCGTTACATCCATGCATCGTTTCATGCACGTTATTGTATTTCTACGACTTCGAATATCCCTTCTCTTCAGGGTCTCATTCACACATTCCAACCGTTCTTTTTCGGTCTACCTCTGGGTACGCTACCACTTACCTTACCTGAATATACTTGATTCGTTAAGCGTTCTTCATTCATTCTCTGAATATGACCAAACCATCTCGGGGGATTTCTTTCACACTTGTCAAACAATGTTTCTTCTACACAACATTCTTTGAGAACCCACTCATTGCTGACTCCGTCCATCAGCGTTTCACTACACATATTCCGTAGGAACTGCATGCCAATCACGTTCACTTTGCTTCTGTCATTTTCTTGATACGTCCATATCTCGTCACCATACAACACCGTGTGTGCAAGCACAGAGTTATATATTGCAATTTCAGCTTCATTCGTTACATTTTTACTCCTAGTAATAGCCTGCACACTGTCGATAATCTTATCACCCTCTTTTATACGTCTGGATATCTCTGCATCAATCTTTCCGTCAGCAGTAAATAAACTTCCAAGATACACGAATTCATCAACTTGTTTTATCCTTTCTTCGCTTGAGGCAAAGTTGCATACTGTTTTCTCACCCCTTCTTTCAAAAGAGATCATTTTCGTTTTATTTGCGTCAATCTTAAGGTCCATTCTCTTTATGCTGGTGTTCAGTCTGCTCATCATTCTCTGCAAATCGTCGGCTCATTTTGCTATAGCAATCTTATCATCTGCAAACGCCAGTCCTCGTACTTTCACTGTCCCGAGATGAACATCTCCTTCGTTTGAGCGAGCCATTCCTTGATATTTGTCCATGTACTATATACATTGAATATCCAGGAGGACAAAACGCAGCCTTGCCTAACGCACTTCTTAATATCAAACCAATAGCTCAGTTGTCCATTCACTCTTACACTCGTTCGAATACCATTGTATATTGCTTTTATTGCTCTTAGAAGCCAACAATTCACTCCATACTCTTTCGGGACTTCCCAAAGTTTAGATCTATTCACCTTCTCGAAAGCTTTTTCCAGATCAACAAGTGCACAGGACCCTCTTTCGTTTACTGTCAAACTCTTTTCTATGATCTGTCTCGAGCTAAATATCTGATCCGTACATGATCTCCCTGGCATAAATCCAAATCGAACTTCCCACATCCTTTCTTAAGTTATTCCCATGACCTTCTTAATTAGTATTTTGGTAAATATTTTTGCCACGGTACTAAGTAGGCTAATTGCTTTATAATCAGCATAGTCACCTTAATCACCCTTCCCCTTATAGATATGGTCGTTAATCGCCTTTTTTCAATCATTTAGAACTTCACCATGCACAGCACACATATTTATTAATTCGCTCAGCCACACAAACAAATATCCGTCACTGCTCTTGAGAATTCCAGCGGTGATGCCATCCATACCAGCAGCCTTACCATTCCTTAGTTCCTTAATCACGGATATAATGTCGATATTGATTCTTCTTCCGCTACTTACAACGGGATTGTCTAGCGAGTCCTCTCCAATGAGAAAGGTTGTTATGCTCCATAACTTGACCTCCATACAATCTTTTGAAAAAATTTCTCACACAGTCTTTCACTTTGTCCCAACCCCATACCATTTCACCATCAGCATTCTCGATTTCGACCCCCTCAGTGCTAGAAGTTTCTTTCCTAATCCTCTTAACCCATTTCCGAAATAATTTCTTATTTCCTTCAAAGTCGTTTTGCATTTTTTCATTTTCTTCCGCTTTGGCTTTATCCTTGCTATCTTTGACTAGTATCCTGGCTGTTCTGTTGTTATCTCTATAATCATTTTCTAATTTAAGTGCTCTCCTCATCGCTGAGACCTTCATTATTTAACATTCTGAAGCACGCTTGCTTTCTGTATTTGACAGTCACGCGAATTTCATCATTCCACCAAGCATCTCCAGCCTTTCTTTCTACAGCCGCAGTACCGCACCGCCAGGATCGCAAGTCCCTAGTAGATCATTTAACGAGACTCAGAAGGTATCTTTTTCATCCTTCTTGTCACCATGAGCTGGAGCGTAGCATGCTATAAGAAATAGTCTTCTGACTCCCACTTTCATTCTTACCCATAGTAATCTAGGTGATACACATTCATACTCTTTGATATGTTGTTTTGCTCTCTCATTCATAATCAGACCGACTCCTTGGGTACCACACGATTCATTTATTATCTACTCCTGACAAAATTTTTTTGAAATTACCTATGATTTCTTCTTTTCCTTCTGTTGTATTATTATAATATTATCTTAACATATTATACTGAAAGATGTGCTCAATTCGGGTCTGGATCACGTCACTATATAAATTATTCATTGTATCCGAAAAAATCACTTACAGAAAATCGCTATAATTTTTGTAGCTATATTAACACCTAATGAATCTGCCTTCTTATTTTGAATGTAATTTCAGACGTTGTAATTACGCAGTTGTCAACTGTTTTTCCATTGTGAAACGCTTCGACACCCTTTTTATGGATCAAATGTGATACCATGGGATTTGGAGAAAAAGAGTGCCACTTTTCCCGTGGTTTTGAAATGAAAAAATGTTCATTTGGTCTTTTTCTGATTAAGATTATTATTTTCTAAACAAAAACTCCTGAAATGAATTTCATCTTTTTTGTTTACAGTTTGCGGAAAAACTGAAAACTTTCATTGTTTGCGGAAGAAATGTTTTAAAGAAAATGTGGTGCATATTGTCAGCAAGCTGCCAAAAAATAAAAAATAAATATCCTTAAATGTCGACTCTTCCAGCAAATAAATTTTTTAATATTATGAAAAAGCACCACGATTTTAGCATTTCTTGAAATTTAACTATTTTCTTCGGGCTTAAAGCAATAAACAGCTTGAATTTTATTGCAATTCCGTACATCGTTTTCTGTTGATGTTGGAAAGAAGAGAAGCGGCGTAATTCAACTTTGAATCAAGGAAACCATCTCGAAAAAAAAATTCCTTAAATTTTTTTTTCCTCTCGGAAGTGATCACAAACATCATTGAGACGTTAATGATTTGGAATAGAATAGTATACTTCGTATCAAGTGCTGAAAGGCGAATTTTAACGCAAGAGCGAGTCGCCTCGGCCCGAGTCGCGACTCGCTTGCGCGTAAAAATACGTTCCGCACGTGATAATAACGGTATTTTCTGTTCGCTGTATACCGCGAGTAAGCTGAGTCGGTGTCGTTTTGCGTGCGGAAAGTTTTTTTCTGCACTAGTCCGGTAAAACTTTAAGTTGTGCTTGCGGAAAGTTGATTTTCTTCACGCTTACAATTTTACCGCACTAGTGCAGAAAAATAATTTTTCTGCACGCAAAACGACACCGACAAGGCTTATTTTCGGTGTACGGCGGACAAAAACATCTTTTAAGATAGTTATTTTTGATTTTATAGGAATGAAAATGTGAGTTATCAGCGCATTATTCAATTAATTGCACCTATTTCATTTTATTTCAATTTTACAAAGCGAGCTCGAAGTATGTTTTAAACAATCATTACTTAGATAAAATTTCCAAATGTGTTCTTAATAGTATTAGTTCAAGTGTGAAGGTAGCTTAAAAGCTGTTAATTCTCGGACAAAAATTAGAAAATATTTTTAGTTGCACTGGTTCTTCATTTACCGGGACGCGATGAATTGGTACGACAGAGTGAGGGATTCGCACGTGACAATGCTGAAATAGTTATTAAAATTTATTACGAAGTGAATAATTTTTTAAACATCTGATACTTCTAAACAAACGCGGTACATATGTTATGTTTTGAATGTAAATGAATTTGTCAAAGTGAACAATTTCGCATTGAGTCTTTCAAAATTAAACATTTCCATCTCCAAAACGTTCAAGCTTAACAGGTTTTAAATGTTCAGCCTCCAAAATGGAACCACTTGTGAAAGCCGTATATTGAGATATTAAAATAATTGATCCTCAGAAAATAAGAAAATATCTTTTTACACAACTTACTTGCTCCGCACGCAAGGTAGCACTGCCATACATCTGAATTTAGTACGGCATAACCACAACCATAACTAGTACAAATGTTGGCAACTTCATTGGACTGAAAATATATTTTTATTTAGTTAACGGTTTGAGAAGAATCAATCGTTTTCAAAATGAAAAAACCATGTAAAATATTGTTTACTTACAGAGCACCTACAATTGCGAAAAGCTTCACACGGCTACAAGAAACATCATTTGAATTAGTATAAGTACTATTTATGAAAGATTCTATAGTCTGATAATTTTTAATTCCACACAGATTCCATATAATTAAAGTTTTTCTCTAAATATACATACGCATTAGCAACATAATTTTACGTATCTTCATTAAAATAATTTTATGGCTTCTAGCATCAACAAAATAAATTGTTTATATCCATAATGGGAAGAATTGAGGCAACATGTATTATATATAATATGAATTTAATAAAATGTTTTAAGTAAAACTTACGTCCTTTTTTTGAGTTGCAGGAGCTGCAAAGATGACCAAGAATAGAGCTGTGATTGCTTTAAAATGAAAAAAAATTATATTCACTTATTCATTTTTTATTTTCAAATTGAATTTCATACTAATGAAGGGAACTTTTATATATTACGTAACTCGAATTTCTCTTATTTATATCCTTATGTTCTATTGTTCTTCGAGGTAATGTCATTAGCGTCTTCATTTGAATAAAAAAGAAGAAAAACGCGTTACATAATATACGATCGATTCCCGTGTTTTATTATGAGACGACCTCGATCAACATAATATATTCAAATTGTATGAATGTATGTATGAATATAGTACCTGTGGACAAATGAACTTCTAGCGAAAACTTTTTGACCGATTTAGATGCTTTTTTTTTAAATTAAAGATTGAATAACTTCTGACAAAGTTTCTGAGACAGATTTTCAGAAAAAGATTTCAATTTTTCTTCAATTACAATGAACTTTTTTTTTATTTTTGTTTTCCAAGGTGTGATTCTCACTCTTTCATTGTTAGTTCAAAAAAAAAGGTTTTAATCTTCGCCTTGTAGCGATTAAAGATGTAGTAAGTTAAGAATATCTCCCAGCTCAAATTCTATATGCCAACTTGCAAGTGCAAATTTCAGTGAAATCTGTAGACAGTTTAATTTTACAATATTGATGTTTAAAAGATCGGAGAAGAAACTTTCAGATATAATTTGTTCATAATGAATTCTATCGAAAGTTTAAGCGGTAAAATATGCACGAAATCATTGCACAGCCTTACTCGCACCCATCGATTTTA
This sequence comes from Melikaiella ostensackeni, assembly GCA_032362435.1. NCBI lineage: Eukaryota > Metazoa > Arthropoda > Insecta > Hymenoptera > Cynipidae > Melikaiella > Melikaiella ostensackeni. Next base: position 9,566,473 of record JAUMHM010000071.1, on the reverse strand, counting down.
TGAACTGTTTTTCCGAACCGTAGTTTTGCACCTAAAGAAATATGTAAAATTTTCCAACGATTTTGTAAAAGCTTCAACTCTCCATCTGGTCAATTAGCATATCTTATGTGGTTGTCTTTCTTGCTATATGATAAAAATCATCACCACAGTGCGATTCTCGTATCAAAAGTTGACTTTGAGTGGCTGAGAATTATTATTGATTCAACTGTCATAATATATTGTTATCAATGAATGTTTTATCTCCTTTCTATGTAAATATTAAATAAGAATTGTTTGAAAACAGAATTTTTTTCACAAATGAAGCCCCAACGAAAATTGCTTTTTTCAGAAAGAACAAAAGGCCATCGTGACATTTCATTTTCACTTCGATCCTGTTTGAATTCCACAAAATAGTACTAAAATGTTATTCATCATACATCAAATTGAAGTGGAACTACCTTTCAATGATCCTTACAATCATACTTCTGTTTTACAGTAAAAAGAAATTATTTATGTATAACAGTTTAAATTATTTCAGCATGTATAGATATGAAGCTCTACATCTTTCAATTTATTATAAAAATTCTAAGTTTCCCTTGAAACTCTAAACATTTTGATTATAAATTCATAGAACTAATGATTTTGAATGTTTATCACGTCATCTATATTAAAATACGAAGTGCTTCACAACTTGGTGCCTCTTGAATTTAATTTATATTCTTTCCTGCATCTGTATATAAAAGTCGCCAATCTAAACCTTCTAAGCTTAGATGACTTTTTCTATTTGAATGTCAATGTGCAAAGTGCAGAGTTTGAGAGATTTCCCTCTCGAATTCCAGAAAATTGGATAGTTACAGTAAATAAGTTTAAGTTCTACAAATGTATAATATCTTTTTAAGTAAAGACAAAAAACTGTTTACGAGCAGAACATGAAATAGCGATAAGAAGTCTCATTCTTATTGCGATTTGGCGGGTTTTTTTCCTGATTTATGAAAATATCAAAGTATCTGTTTCAATTTCGAAATAAAAAAATATTCCAAAATTTAAAAAATAATGTTTTTAAATTCATACGAAACAGAATTCTAGAGACCGCTAGTTTGCCTATGATGCGCGATTACTAGATTTGATAAAAGTTTCTGGAATTATTGGTGACTTTCTTCTTTTTCTGCTCCATTATTATAATATTATACTAACATATTATACGAATGGATGTGCTCTATTCGGGTCTGAATCATGTCGCTCTTGGAATCATTTATCACATCCGAACAAATTACTTTCAAAAATTTCCATAATTTTTGTATTCATATTAACATCTATTGAATTTGGCTTTTCATTAAAAATTCTTCTTTCTGCTCACCCTCATATTCGAATTATGCAATAATATACAGACGCTAATCGAATTAGAATGGCTTACAATGATATGAATGGATTTTTTGTGGATAATTACTTGCTAAAGTAACACACTAAATCCCATGGTGTAACTCTTCAATCCAAAATGCTGTCAAAGCGCTGCACGAAGGGGAAATACTATGGATTTCAAAGTAAGCGAATGCCACTTGTTCCGTAGTTTTGGAATAAAACAAATTCTCTTTGTTCCTTTTTCTGATTAAGATTCTTATTTTCTGAAGAAAAACTCGTGAAATGACTTTCGTCTCTCTTATTCGCTGTTTGCGGAATAACTGAAAGCTTTTATTTTTTTCAGAACAAATGTTTTACAGAAAACGTAGAGCATATTGTCAGCAAGCTAGCGAAAAATAGAAAAATGAGGATTCCAAAATGTCGACTCTTCAAGTAAATGAAATTTCTTAATTTTATAAGAAAGCGCTGCTATTCGGACATTTCTTGAAATTTTTATATTTGCTTTTGACCATTCGACAGAACAAAAGTTCTCCCGTCATGTGAAAGAAATATATCCATATGCATGCAATTAGTGGAGAAATACAGCAAGTTGTGAAAAAGGGTAATTTTTAACAACTGGAGGTTTAACTTCAATAGTACGCAAGTTCTAAGAGAATAGTGTTCATGTACATCTGCCAATCATTTTTTGTTGATCGAGTTTTATAAGTATTTATTTTTTTGTGGTCCCCAAGCAGAAGTTTCCCTAACTTTTCCGAGCTTTAAAACGTGGCACTGCCATGGAAGCCTTACGCAGCCCTCGCAATTTTTGAAACCCGGAAAGTCCGTAGCACAGGGCGAAATATCCAGGGCAGTTTAATTATCACATACAGGAAGCTTCATCGAAGAACTAACATAGCTTAGGATATTGTCAAGAATATCCTGTATTCAGAAATAGAAAGGTGATCATGAAAGTCGTACCTAGTGGCTTCCGGACGTTGAACGTGGTCAAAAACGACATAATCTTAGAGTAATTGTGGATAATTTTTACACTATCAGGGTAATATGTGAACACTTTATTCGCGACAGGACGACCTTAGGGCACCAGGTGTTCCTCCAAATCTTCAAAATAAAATTCTGCAGGAAGTCCTCTGGAAATTGATATCCAGGATCACAAAATTGACACCAAAATTAGTCTAGATGGTTGCCGGGCATCAAGTCTCGCACCAAGAACTTAAAATAAAATTCTATAGACAGTCTCCTAGGGAATAATATTTCTTTATTTTGCTTCAACGGCAATTTAACTGCCAGTTTTTTGCAGTTTATGTCGGTTACTTTCCTTGATGCTTCAAATGTTATGTCAGGTTAACCATACAATATTTTGTTAGCGCGTTGAATTCTTTTATAACTCTTCAGGAAATGGAGATTTGCTCACGAATATTGTCATGGACAACAGAAAAGTGCCAGATGAAAGTAAACATGAAAACTGTTAATTGATGAAGTTTACACTAGACGAATCTTGAGGGAAGTCAAAGTCACAAGGTTAACTATTTTGAATCGCTCAGAAGTTAAGTAGAAATTCTTATTTTTGTCTCATAACTTATTAAAGTTCAATTAATTATTTAGATAAATTAAATTACGTTGAAGTTTATTGTCATAATGTGTTTGTAATCCTTATCATCGCAGCTTATAGTTAGATTTTCATTCAACCTATATTATGATTATTGTATTTACATAATTTTACAGAAATACCTATAAAGAAAGTCGGCCAAGGCCTTAAGGAAATTACGAAAAGTTAATTTAAATTAAATTTAGGAAAATATTTGTTCTTTAAGCAGGAAGTAATGAAACTGTAGTATTAATCACAGATTGTTTGGAAACCATAGAAGTTAAAAAAAAACTTAAAAAACTTATTGTAAGATAGTTATAAACTAATTTACCTCATAATTAGAGAAATTGATTCATATGCACTGAAAAAATTGTTTAAGTGTTTTAAAAGAATTGGTTTCAAGCCGTCACATCAAAATTTGATCTCTTCAGTTTACTCAAGAAATAAGAACATCACATTTCTTTGTAAAAGTAGTATATACTCTTTATTTATCTATTGAAGTGTGACTGAATAGCGAAACTTTTTTTGATTCAACAATTTTTGGGTAGAATGCAAGGTTGAGTTCTACAACAAGAATATTTCGAACGGACTATTTTACGTAAATAGCATTAACATTAGATATTCTTTTGTAGAGGGAATTTGATTTTAAATAGGAGCACCACTATGTTGCGAGAAACTTCTTCTTCTAACCTTTGTTTTTTGAAGTACAAATATTTAAGTTTGAGATGAGAACTAGAACCCAACACGCTTAAAGTGGTCGTTCATTCCAGATTTCTACAAAAATCTCTCCAAAAGGACACTAAGTATAAAAAGAATAAAACAAGAAGTTTCCCAGCAAGCTCTCAGAATCACCAGCATCAAACCCAAAAGCAGTTTCGATCATTGCCATGGCAACCAAGTATTGCTCAGAAGCTCAAGGATCATCGCGATTGCGTTGGAAGCAACATTGTCAATCTTAGACATCTTTTTTCCGGAAACTACTTGTAGATTATTATGTAAGGGACCTGGTGTAATTGCCGATGCACGGGCATCACCGTGACTGCATGTGCGGTCGCAAATCTAGCTGTAAACATTAATTACTAGGAGCCTTCCTGCTTTTATTTTATCAGGCAATTGAAGCTATATACCTGATACGCGGAAACGATCACTACCACTCTCAGTATCAAGGTTCATATTGACCTTAGTCATCAATTCCTGAAAGAATTCATGAAGATTTTTATTTCAGTGACCTCGTACAACTACCCACACACGAGGACCTTCTGAACTGAACTCAAGATTGACGTTATTGATACTATATTTCAAATCCTCGGAAACTTTTTGCAGATTTTGATTCTAAGAACCTTGTGTGACAACTGATGTACAGGCACCATCTAGACTGAATTTGGGATCGATGCCGGTGACCCTGGATCTTAATTCCTATGAGACTTCTAATAGAATTCTATTTCGAAGACCTGCTGCGACACTTGATACGGAGGGACCATCGAGACTTAATTGGGGGTCAACTTTTGTTACCCTGGATATCAGTTTCTAGAACAATCCTTATGAATTATTATTTTAGGAATTTGATGCATCAACCCATGCACGAGGACCATCTCTACTGAATTTGGAGTTGACACTGGCGACCTTAATTATCAATCCTCAATTACTGAGAGGCTTCCCACAGAATTTCACTTTGAACACCTGGTGGAACGCCTTATGCACAGAAATTATCTAGGCTGAATTTGGAGTCAATTTTGGTGATCCTAGTTAATCAGTGCCTAAGAGGCTTCCAATAGATCTTTTTTTCAAACACATGGTGCACTAAAGTCGTCCTGTCATCAATAAAGTGTGGTCAGAAATTGACTTTAGTGTAAAAATTATTCACGGTTTCTCGCAGATTAAGTCGTGGCTGACCTGGTGGAACATCCAGAAACTACAAGGTATGACTTTCGTGATCAGCTACCTATTTCAGAATACAGGATATTCTTGACAATATCCTAGTCTATCGATCAGTGACATCTTTACTGGATTTTTGGCAATAGGGTCTCATGATTATGTAACATAACATTCAGTAAACAATATGACTCTGAGATTGGCAAGCAATTCGGCTTACAATTGTTATGAACAAACGAGTCGACAAGAGATAGTTTTTTAGTAAAACGATATATAACTGCATCAGGTGCGTATTTCTGTGGGAAAATGTAAAAAAATCAATATGACTTACAAGAAATAAAGCCCATCTGTTAGTTATTTGAACAAGAGCATAAATTCATGATTATTAGGTAGATTCGTTTTGTTTTTGTAACGAAATGAAAAATTCAAATCTTTTCCAAGCTATTGATAATGTCTTACCGGTAGCACCATGATGATATATTATTATTTTTATTATTATGATTTAACAATTTGTTATTATTGTTGAAAAATTTGTTAAGCAAATGCATAATTTGGTCATGTTTTAGTAGATATGTTCCGCTTCCTTAGCACAATTAATTGAAAGTGTATAAGCAATTAAACGTAAATGTAAAATTTTGTTGTCAGATAACAAATTATAATTTATCAAATAAACATAAGCAAATTAAGCCAACTCCATTTTTCAACTGAAACAGGTTATTAATTTTCATGAGATCGACTAAGACTTTTAAATGATGTCTCTCTGTTATGATACATTATTACCCGACAGGAATTGTTTATCATTTTAACAATTTTTGATGAAAGTATATCAAAATTATGAATAATGTTTAAAAATTCTCAGTTCGTGTTATACGCGACTCGCATAGAGCGAGACTCTCTTTGGTAATAATACAAATACCCTCTCACAAACGACGTTCATTTACTGGTAGACAACCCTCTAGACATAAGCCACATGTAATATTAAGACTAGTAAGTGAGTAAGGATTCAGCTGAAGCGCAACGTATCACGGAAAAACAAAGGCGCCTTCTCTCCCTTGGTACGGACACACCTACTCACGTTAGTATATCCTTGTCAGGGTAAGGCAGGTTTGCCCTCCTCACGACAGCGGAGTAGCAGAACTTTAGTGTAGGCAAATACCGCAAGTACACCAACGCAGCCTTCGCGATAAGAGGGTTCGCTTCAGCCAGAATGGTGAGTAAAATTCAATATGATGCTGAGTAACCAGCTCTAACAAAAACCCCTACGTTCGGTAGCCAACTGTAGGTCCTCCAAAGGCTGTCTTCCAACTTTAGCAAAACCGCTGATATGAAAATGCTGCACACCGAAAACTTGTGAACCTGAAACGACTATCCTGAATAAAGATCATCACATCAGCTTCCGGAATGAAGAGAATTTTTTCTGGATTATATTCAAACTGTTCACCACCTTTTTCCTGACTTATCGTCCAATTCAATTCTTTTGGAATGCCATCTCATTCGTTTCGCTGAGACGGTTGGAATGCTGTCTGTACCGGACATGAATGGCTGGTGGGTCTTTGTTAGGAGATACGTCGAAATGATGGACACACCTGAAAAACCCCTGAAATCCCCTGAAAATATGACCAGCCATTCAGAGATGCCCAACGGCATTTATCCGCATCCAAGGTTAAGGTAATAAATAAACGAATCTCCGAGATGTTGGCCGACTGGATTATCGAGCCGTCAAGTTCGTCATACTCCCCACAATCTTAAATTAATACGAAGGAAGATGGAAGTTAATGTTTTTGCGTAGATTACCGCCAGCTCAGCGATCTGACCATCGATGCTGCGCAACCCCTTCCTGTCATACATGAAACCCTGAAAGGTTTAGGCCAAGCCAGAATATTTTCCGTTGTGGAGTTGGAAAGTGGCTATTGCCAAATATACGTACACCCTGCTTCCCGAAGATATACTGCTTCTGCCATCCCTTAGGGTGGGCAATATGAGTTCAGAGTCATGCCTTTTGGGTTAGAGAACGGCCCCTGCACGTTCCAATATATAAAAGAGGAAGTCCTGGGAACCTACTGGCGCAAATAAAATTGCAATACCTCGGTCACCTTGTAATTTCAGACGGAAGTCAAGCAACCCCAGAAAGCATACAAGCAATCAGAGAGGCGAGCCGAGCTCGAAATTGCAAAGATCTCCGCAGCTTTCTGGGAAGTTGCAACTGGAAACGCGAGTATCTACTGAACTTTGCTATGACAGTAACGCTCTTTACGGACCAATTGTGTACTCCCAAAGCCTGCAAATGGAACACAGCCGCCCAAGACGCATTCGAAAAGGTACAAACACTAGCAGACAAGCCCCTCCAACTCAGTAGACTCAATTCGAAGCTGCCATTCATCCTGCAGACTGATGCCAGCGCCAAGGGGATGGGTGCAGTACTGTTACAAGAGGATGACGCAAAATACAAGTACATCATTTCTTACGCTAGCGCGAAATTCTAACCTACTTAAACACGTTACCGTTGTAACGAGCAAGGACGCCTCACGGTAATCTGGGGAATTAGGTACTACCACCCATATCTGGAAGGAAGTTATTTCACGCTTCTTACAGATAGTACCGCTTTGACCTGGCTGGTCAGAGCGAAGGACGGCAGTCAACTATTGCCACCCAGCAGAAAAGTAAGCAGCATATCAATTGGTTCCAGAATCTAAGGAACTGCTCCTTTAATCTCAATAGGAAATAAATTTAGCAAAATGTCATTTGAAGCTTATATTATTAATATGTTCAGAGACGTTTGCTTAAAAAAATGTTAACAATTACTGGACAATAAAGTTTCCTGACAAAAAGATTGATACTGAATTGCGGAAAAATGAATATTGTAAAGAAGAACAATTTTATTTGAAGTAACATGAATAAATAGAGAAATTTCTCAACATTGTCCATAATTTCAACCTATTTTTCTAAACGATCGTTGAAATAATAAACATGTCTGGCTGGATAATAAGGTATCATAACAGAGAGACATTGTTTACAAATTGTAGTCGAATTCATGAAGAAAAAATGAGAAGTTTTCATTTAAGAACAGCCTTGCAATGTTTTGCTTAATAAATTTGTTTGAAAAATTGTATATCGTTATCTAACAGCAAAATATAAAACGAATTCTCTGTAAGCAAAAATGACATTATAATGAATTTGTTTACTAATTTTATTCAAATAAAGAACATTTATTGTCTAACATCACAGAATTGCGTGAAAAAGCTATAAACAAGATACTTGTGGTCGAGCCCGTTATATAAACGAAACGAATCTATTTAATACTAACGAATTTACGCATTTCTTTAAATAATCAAGGATTGGTCTTCGTTTTTTTGAAGTCGTATCGTAATTTTTTTTCATATTTTGATCCCAAAATATCCATATGAAATAGTTAAATATCGTTTTTACTAAAGAAGTAACTTTGATTGACTAAAAAATGAATATTCATTGTTAAATCAAAAAATTGTAAACACTATTTCTTAAAAAATGCGATTACAGCTAAGTTAAAAATTTCATAGTCATCAATTTAAAAAAAGAAAAACATCGAAATCGGTCGAACAGTATTGGCTAAAAGTTGATTTGCCCACAGGTACTACATTCGATCTCACTGTGAGGCGCCTATAAAAAATGGTTCGTAGCCTATTGAATCGCTAATAAAGTCCGTCGAATCTCCCCTTCCGACCTACACTTATCAGTTCTTCTCCCTTCACCATTTCCCCTTCCATCCTTTCATTTCCAATAGCCTCCCCTCCCTTCTCATCATATTCCTCACTTCCCCTCATTACCCTATGCTTTCCATCACTTCCCTTCAATATCCCGCATTATCACTCACTTGACCTCACCGTGGAAAAATATCCGTCTTGGATTTCGTCTTGATGATGGGCAATCAAGACATGTCCAAGACTTATTCAAGACGTCTGGGAAGTCTGGATTATGAGACGGAACCAGACTTCAATGTCTTGGAGACAAAAAGGAACTTCTTGGAGACAAAACCAGCACGAAATATTTCTACACGTGTCACTTTCTCTAATTGATCCTTACTTCCCCTGACTTCAACTTTTTACCCTATAAGGTATTCTGTAAGTACTTTAAGGTTTTCTGCACGGGCTGTGAAACCCCAAAAAATAAGGCCTCGTGAACCTTCTCATCTGGACTTGTTTAGTTAATGCAATTTCATCAATGTTTATCTTAGAAGGTAATTGAACTAAAGTATTTATCTTCCTGTTTAATATAGTACGGTCTCGAGTGCTCGACGCACGGAGGACGGTGGGTGGAAGCGTGGTGGCTTCCTCACCACATATCTCAGCTCACAGTTTTAGGGAGCTAACCAATCAGAAGGCCTGACAAACTCACTCTCCTTTCATGCCGTCAGCACTCGAGTCGAGAGCAACAAGCGAGCGGATCACGGAGCGACAGTCGAGACAGTCGCTGTTCTGTAGCCAAAGGAAGTAGTATTTCCGCCCTACTCTCTCTTAATAAATAGTGATTTTGAGCAAAATGTAGTTTGTACGTGAATACTTCAGCCTGCGGCAGGCGTCACTATCCAACTTCAAAACATCCTACGATCCTTTCCGCAGTGAGTCCAGGTTATCTTCCTGGATTCCTTTCTTCTTTCCACCACTTTCGCAGTGTTTCTTTATTCTGTATATTCTTTTCCTTTCGCCCTCGAGCCCTGACCGCTAACGTTCTGGAATTCACCGCCTTTTCCATGCCTTTCTCTTTTACTCCTTCGCCATCAACTCCCATCGTTGACAATTTCTCTTCATCATTCTCTTTGATTATTTCACATTGATTACCAAAGGCCCCCACCCTCTTTCCTCTAATATTATTTTATTTTCCTTTTTCCTATTTTATTCAATTCAAGACACGTCCGGTTGGCCCCGCTTAGTGCGTCCCGGTCTTCTTCCGAAATGCCCTGGTTTCCACCGAGTTCCGCTACAATTTAAACAATTTTTACTTTCAAAACCGTTATTTGGGACACGCCCGGTCGGCTTCGCTTGGTGCCGGTCTAATCTCCTCTCGACACCGACTCCTCCGCCGGAAGTGATTTCGGTTTTGTTTCACCACCCCCCCCCATTTGTACACGGATTCTTATTTGGAGTTTTCTTTACTCGCAGCTGGATGAACTTGTGCGGCAGGGTAGCAACAAGAAGACCCGTCCCAACAAGACAACCTGCCCCTGTCGACTCAGGAGGGCCGCCGAGGCCCAACAGGCCGCTTCCTTCAATAACCCGGGGCCATCGACGACCCACGCAGCCTTCGGGCGGGCGTCGCATCTGCTCATTCGTGGGCCACCCGGTACTTCAGACCCGCGCTCTCGGAAGCGCACACGGGACCGTGAAAATCCTTGGATTCTGTCGGTTCCTACCTTCTTCGGGGAACCACGCCACCTTCCCTCCCGCCAACGTCGTCAGTCAGGGAAGAATATTGGCAGAAGCCGCGGCCTCGAACACTACCGCTGTAGTTCAGCGCACAGGTGACCGCACTCAACTTAAGGAATCCGAGCCAGCGATAGCCGAACTACCCCCAGGGTTAGCTGCCCCTCCCTCGGAGGGACTACCTCTTCCCCAGCAGTCATTTCCACCGGAGGGATTCAGCAAATCAAGCTCACCTATCACCCTTGCTTCGAAAACCCTCGAAAAATCAACAATCTACGACTCGATACCATCCTCTTTTCGCCGGCAACAAAAAAAAACCGACGACGACGTTCTGTTCTTGGCGGCAGAAGGATCCACGGAGAGTTTCTCTCCCTTGCTTCTAGGACCTCCACCCTCGAAACGACCCAGACTCTCTCCGGCCAACCATGCTCCCTATCATCGTAACCTCCATTTTCAAGGCCTAAATCCCATTCGTTCCATCCCAACTTCCTTCCTTAGAACCAAAAACAACAATTACAAATCGGTCCTTTTGAGGACCACCAAGATTTTTGAACGAAGGAACTTTTATTTTGTGATCAACATGCCTGAATAAATGAAGATAAATGAAACGTGTATACCTAACCTGTAATGAACCACTCCTCTCCTTATCGTCAAGGACATCAAGAATTTATAGGAGGCTCAGTATTTCTAGCATTGGAATATATTTTGGATAATTTTTCTTGTCGATACACGGCTTTCAAGCTTGGTGTCGACTCGTGCAGCGCCGGAACGCAAGCCGTGTGTTGCTATCCGCCCCAAGTAGCCAACGGAACCGGACGAGTTCCATGAACCAACTCAACACGTTCCTCAGCCAGAGGAACCAGGCCCTACAAACCACGACTCAATCCGTAATTTCGTCGATCAGCATTCCAACCCCCGCAACCCAGGGTGGACATTAGGACTACTCCTTTCTCCCCTCGCACACACACACACACACACACACACACACACACACACACACACACACACATACACATACACATACAAATACACACACAGCACAATAGTAAGGT
>JAUMHM010000071.1:9535456-9555130 GCA_032362435.1 Melikaiella ostensackeni | reverse complement strand
GACCCGTCCTAGGAGACTCCAACACTACGTCTTTAAAAGATTTTGCCCTTTTTCCTCCTCATAAAAAAAAAAAAAAATATTACGCAACAGAAACGTGTCGTTCATTATAACTTCCTTGATTAGAATTTGTGATTGGATTACATGATAAATAGTAATAATAACTCGTTTGATACTATTCAGCTCAAGATCTGTAAAATGTTTTTCTACAGGCTTTTCAGGTTTATAATATTTATTTTCTTATTCAATATTCTCAAGTCAGAATTAAAGGGGGAGACCCACTACTGAAGGGTTTAGGTTTAGGTTTAGGTTTGTAATCAAGTAAAATAGAATTTTCGAACTGTCTTTAGTAAGAAATTATAAATTTAATAGCATTTAATATATTATGATATTTTGAACCTATAGTAAGGATATGAATTTTAAAGCCCAATATCGACAGGTTCGACTGTATAAACGACTAATAGGCACATAATAATCTCAGTCTAAACTTTCGAGTTTAAAAAATTTAAATTAGATTGAAAAGGATTGTATAAATACGTTTATAATGATCAGGGTTGGCAACTTTCATCTCCGGAAAAAAATCCCGGTCATTTTCCGTTTTTTTCCCAGTTCACAAAAATTTTTCCCGGTCATTGAAATTTGAACTGAAACTCAAAAGTTCAAACTGCTAAAGCTGCAGATTTCTTCATTTGAAGTAATCAAAACTAAGCTACAAACAAAAGCAGCCAAAACTGAATTCTTCGGAATTTTCAACTTTCCAAATCTCTCAAATTACCTTAAAGAGATTAAAAAAGAGCTTAAAAAATTTATTATTCAAAAACTTTTTATTCAATCGTTCAATAATGAACAAGATTTAAAATCAAAACATTTTAATTTCAATAGGTTTCATTTCAAGGCCTTCAAAACAAACATTATCCTAAAACGAATCATTCAAAATGGTAAAGTATCAATTTCACAAACTTTAATTGTACAAATTAAATGGCGAAGGCTGGCAGAGGCCTCCAACTATCATTATTAATTAACTAGTCAGAACGAAATATTTAAAAATATAAAAATTAAATTCCGCCACTTTTATTGTTGGGAAGAATTCCCGGTATTGAATTTTTTTTTGAAATTACGGAAGCGTATGTTACGTATGTAAAAAATTATAAGTATTTCAAAAAATAAATCTACGCTGTCCAAAAAAAGGTGGAAATTACATCATTCTAGAATATAAATATTCCAAATTAATGAATCTATAATTGTAAATCTTGATAAAATTTGAATTTAAGAATTTTCAATTGTACATATTAAAAATTGAACTATTTAAAAAAACGTTCAAAGTAACGCACCTGTAAAATATACATTTCGAAAATTTAGTAATTTGAAATTCTATGTTATCAAAATTCAAGAGTTTTCAACTGAATTTCTTTAAAATTGTAGAAATTTTAATTCCGATTCTTCAAAATTGGAGAGCTTTTAATTTTGAAAATCTACAATTAAAAATTATGCAAGTTTCAAGTTTTAGGATTGAAAAATCTGTAATTTTGATGACTTGCATGACTTGTAATAGAAGAGTTTTTAATTGTGCATCTACAAAATCGAACTATTCAACAACAACAAAAAACTCAAAAGTGCATCATTTTTAATTGTACAGTTATACACATTCAACATTGAAAAATTTTTAATTGCAAATCTTCAAGATAGACCTATTTAGAAAAGATGTTCAAAATTTCATAATAATAAACTATAAACATTCAAAATTGAATAAGTCGCCGATTAAAAAAAAATTGTATGAAAGCCGATGCAGATATTTTGATATTTATTTTAATTTATGATTATTATTCAATATATTGTATAGTAATTTAAATTTAAGCATATATTTTAATTTGACAACTAGATAATTAAAATGAGAAATATGTTATAAGCGCGCCATTTTTGGTAGTAAAGAACAATCCTTTATATAAAATCACGTAACCTCCATTGGTAGTAATCATGATAGCTGCCATTTTGATAGTCGTAGGGTGACCAGTTTCTTACGCTTAAAATTAATAGAACTAAAAAAGTAGATTTCTAATTTCATCGATCGCCGATAATTATTTCGATTTATGTATTTTTACCATTACTTTCAATAACAGCTGTAACCATCCAGATATATTAATTACATAACATATGTAATAATCAAGTAAAATGAATAATATTCTTCACAGAATCATCAATCTGTTCATTACGTGAAATTTATTTAATTAATCGATTTCCTTTATCGATCGTGGATAATGAAAATGATTATTAATTCTCAATGAATGATTATTATGCGTAATACGTAAATAATTAAGTAAAATGATTATTTTTTTTTAATGAAAGACTATTATGCGTAATAGAATAATATTTTTTAATAAATGATTATTATGCGTAATACGTAACAATATTTTACATTTAATTTAGGTAAGTTGTGATTGACTTTGTTATTATATTTAAATTAAGTTATTAAAATTTGAATTGAATTATTTATTTATTATAAATTATAAATAATAATTTTTAAATTGTAAAAATATATATCATTAACAATATTTATTAAACAAATATAAGGTTAATATATAAAATGAATATTATCAAATATAACATTTTTAAATTAAAAAAATATTAAGAAATATATTGTTGAACATAATTATTCAATTTTAAAATAAGTTCTTTTTACAGATAAAATTTGAATAATAAATGTTATGTTTTAATAAATAGTAAGAGTTAACATACCTAAAATGATCATTCATTATACTTTAAATGGATTATACATATTTCAATGTATTTTGGAAATATAAAAACATTTCATAAGTTGCGATTAATATTTTCAAATTATTTCTGTGATTTGTATAATATAAGTTTATTTATTATTGATTTCATGGAAATTATATAATTATTTTAAATATTTGAGATTTCATAATGAATATTTATTAATGATTTTTCAATAAATATTGATGCCTTAGTTATGAATATGATAATAATATATATCATTTATATACATTCATTAAATACATTATTTCAAAATATATTTTCAGGAATAATTTAAATAGTCCAAATATTTTTATAAATGAGTAGTTATTCAAAAATAAAATCAATCACTTAATAATTTTTAAAAAATTCACATATATAATTTCGAAATTTTGACTTAGATGCATGCCTATCTTTTTTTGTGGTTATATAAACGATAAATTATATACATTTTATTGTTGATACAAGTAACTGAGTTTAAAAAATCAAAACTTGGGATCTCATCTTTAAAATGAGGAGAAGAACAGGATAAAATATTATGTTGCTATAAAATTATAATTAAATAAATGTATGCATCAGTCTAATTAAAAGAAATTGGACAATCGTCAGGATTGATAAGTTAGGGGGATATTATTTTAAATAAAATGAATTATATAATATAATTTAAAATTTATATTTATAATCTTCAATTTATTTGAATATGGTTACAACTGTGTAAGGAAACATGACCACAAATTTCAGAGGAGTGTCTGTAAAACCATCATCAAACAGTTCATGGACGATAGGAGCCATCACAGATGATGAATACAAATTAGAACTTAGAATAAATAATTTCGATCAAAAAGATGATTTTAAATTAAGAGAGAAAGTGGAAGTGTGTGAATGAATGTTGACAGGAGCACCTGACGGTAATTCTTAAATAATTAAAAATATGAATTTTTTATTCAAATAATTAAATAAAAATTAATTTTAATAATTATATTTAAAATATTTAATTTCAGGAAAAGTATTTTATTCCCCCGTTAATAGAAGGGGAAATATAAAGAAGTTAAATGAAAAGATGTCTATTAAAATAATGAACAAAGGGACTAAAACGCCAGAAAAATAAAAAACAACCTTTGAAAGACCGTCCAAAATAACAGTAAAAAAATATATAATGAATTATATTAAACTATTTAATTAAATTTATATATTTTTTTTCCTTTTACAGAATTTGGAATTATGTCTATTAAAAGCCTTCAACAGAATAAAAAATTATGAAAACATCTAAACATTATTAATAATAATTTTTTAAATTTCATTTATATATAATACTCATTTGAAATCATATGAATAATTAGGCATTAACTGAGAACAAAAATATGTAACGTTTTATAAAATTAATAAATAAAATTATTCAATTTATGACATTATTTTTATATTATTAGAAATACATATATATACACATATAATGTTATTAAGGGAAAATAAAATAATCTTTAAAATGATAGAACAACAATGTTGGCGTGCGCATGCGCGCGCGTATAATAGTCTAGTACTTTAAAAATGTTGGTTAATCTAGTTCTGTACTGTTACCCTTCATTTCATTATTTTTCGTTTCTTTACAATATTGTTGAAGATTTATTGCCCACCTACTTCAAACCACATATTCTGTACCTTTTTCATTCATATGAATAATTAATTTTTTTACTGCTCATATATTTATTACTTTAATTTTAAATTAATCAATTTTTCTTCTCATTTGATATTAAACTCAAATGATCTAAAGCACCTTCCGAGACACTACGTGTCCGCAGCATTGGACCTATCACTCTATTTCATGAAAGCGACCACTACTCGAGGTCTCTCAAGCCGAGCAGAAAGAACAGGGTGTCTAGCGTCCTGGAAATCCTTGAAAACCTAGAAAAGTCCTTGAATTTGTTTTTACCTGGATAAAACCTGGAAAAGTCATTGAATAATGCTCATGGTCCTGGAATTTTTATTCCCTTGAAGAAAAAAAAGTTTTTTGAACCTGTTCTTTGCTTTACCGTCACGTATAATGATCTTCGAATGTAACATATGACACGTATCGCTCCTGCTGGCGATCTTAGCAAGCAATATAACGCGGGTGAATTAAAAACACATGCGTGCGAGATCCGAAAGATTAAGTTTATATTTTAGGAAATGTGTGCGACTAAAAATTCATTTAGAAAAATATAGTGTGTTGTAAATCTTATTAGATTTCGTGAGCTGAAGCTAAAACCTAGGATTAAAAAGCAGATGGTTAAAGACGTTGTAAACTCGACGATTCCGAGCGGCATGTTATTGCCAAATTCAGAAAACCGAACTTTTCATCTTTAGAATTTTAGGAGTAATCGCAGGAATAAAATCGTTAATTTTATACCGTTACTACCTTCTTCCCCAATTTTGTATTTTGTCTATTTTGTCCAGTCAAGCTTTTTACTACAGTCAAAGAATCTTCGAGAGAGAATACGAAAATAAAGGCCCTGTGGATTTTCCCCGATCCAGGTATTTGGCACTATGTCACCAGGACCCCCAGCGAACGAAAATTTCAAGTCCACGTGGAGTGGACGCGCGCGCAATTTTCACGTCTCCTGGGGTCTGACTACCCCCGTAATTGGGACCCCATTGGCCAAGCAATGAAAGGTGGAAAAAGTTGGGCGTGCGTAGGCGAACGTCTTTTTTACCAGACTCAAAAAATTGTGGCAGATTGATTTGTACCTCGCTACCGAGTAGAATTCCCATTTGTCATTTTTACCCTTTTACTTGTGTCTTTGAATAAACTGTGTTAATTTCAAATTGAAATTCTTACCATTTT
Organism: Melikaiella ostensackeni; assembly: GCA_032362435.1. Classification (NCBI taxonomy): domain Eukaryota; kingdom Metazoa; phylum Arthropoda; class Insecta; order Hymenoptera; family Cynipidae; genus Melikaiella; species Melikaiella ostensackeni. The sequence goes on along the minus strand of JAUMHM010000071.1, from coordinate 9,549,567 downwards.
GAATTTACGGAACTTTCCCGCTTAAATTAATCGAAATGTGTCACACGAATTTATCATAAGTGCCATCTGTGGAGGACTCCCATCACTGAGGCCGGTTTCAGTGATTGGCGCAAGTGCAAAAATGACTTCAAAATCAGCCAATCAGGAGACTTTTCCATCGCTCTTCTCCGCATCGATGCATCGATGTCGTGATCGATATACCTCTTGGATGTTCTGCACCAACTCGCCAACTATACTTTCTTTTGTTTCGTTTTTGCGTGTCAGGACTTGTATGTGGGATCTCCTAATAAATTCTCGTCGTGCATTGAACCAGTGTTTTGAAAATGTATTGATTATTATTGGGTAAGTAATAGTAAATATAATCAATTTATTAAATTCTGTGCATTGAACACTAAAGTTCTTTTATCGTCATTTACTGTAAAAAATTTTAATGTGAAACAATACTAACTTGAAGTTGCTAGCCGGTAAAGCCCGTAAAGTTAACATCAAAGCCGCGTTTTAAGTAAATTGTTCTTATAAATGAAACTTTTAGTTAATTTTCAAAAACTTTCAAAATGGATGAGAAATGTTCGCAAAATTTAATTGTACTTGAAGTTACAATTTTGTTTTAAAAACATGAAAAAATACGTATACAAAAATTTGAGGTTATGATAATTATATTCTCATAATTTTAGCAGATATGATGAAAACAAATTAAGTAAGGTTAGAATAGTATTCACTCGAAATAAAGGAACATTCAAGTGATTTTAAATTAAAAATGTACATTTTGAGGATGTCTAACTAACCGGGAAAACCGGGATATAGCCGGAAATTTAAAAAAAAAACTGGAATTGACCGCGAATACAACTTCTAACCGGGAATCACGTTGAAAGTTTTCGAAAATGTGATATTTTGCAATAATCATGATAAAAAGACAAATTAAAGAGTTGTAATAAGTATGGTGAAAAAAATATTTAGAAATTGCTCTGAACATATGGTTATTATTATAAAGATCTAGTTTGTTGCGCAGACCTTTTTAATTTGAATCCTTTCATAATTTTTTTAATATATTAAAAAATTTCGATTCTTAGAAATGAATGTTATGTTATATTTTTAAAATTGGGATATATAGATTAGTGATATTATTTATAAAATGATTTGAAATCTTTCGAAATACTTTTAATATCGTTTTGAAATGATTTACAAACTTTTGAAATCTTTGAAATTTTCTGAAATTTTCCTAGTAGATTTAAAATCTTTCTGAAGTCATTGAAACCTTTATAAATCTTTCTGAAATGATTTAAAAAATTTTGAAATCATTAAAATTTTTGTGAATCTTTTTGAAATGATTTACAATCTTTTGAAATCTTTTTGAACTTCTTTCAAATCTTTAAAATCTTTGGGTAATCTTAGAAAGCGTCTGAAATTTTTAAAAAATTCAAATCTTTGTGAAATTTTTGCGTAGTCTTGGAAACCTTCTGAAATTTTGTAAAATCTTTTGAGATGAACTTTCTGAAATCTTCTTAAATCTTTGTGAAATAATTTACAATCTTTTTAAATCTCTGTGAAGTTCTTTAAAACTTTGGGAATCTTGAAAATCTTTGAAATCTTTCTGAAATAATTAAAAAATTTAAAAACCTGTTGCACTCTTTGAAATCTTTGTGAAATTTTGGAATCTGAAATATTTCTAAAATATTTGAAATCTTTGAAATCTCCGTAAAATTTTGGAATCTTTGAAATATTTTAAAGTCTTTATAAAGTCGTTGGAATCTTTTAAATCTATGTGAAATTTAGAAATCTTTGGGATCTTTCTGAAATCTTCGACATCTTTGCTGCGAAATCTTGAAAATCTCCTGAAATCTTATTAATTATATCCTAGATTTATTTTGAACAATCTTTGAAATCTTTTTGAAATCTTGGAAATCTTCTGAATAATATCTTAGAATTATTTACCAATTAGAATACCAAAATAAGTAACCAAAGATATGTTTATAAAAAAAAAACGGTCATGTTAACGAAATCTGCGCAGATAAGTAAGCCATAAGAATTGTATTATATCGTTTTGTAGGTTCTAGATACCATAAATTACATAAAAATATGATTTTGATTAAATATAATGATAAATCGCAATGCGATTTGATATTTGTAATCGGGAAAAAACCGGGAACTTTGTGGACAAAAATTAGTAGACACCCTAATATTCCCTCAAATTGGCATTAATGCGCTTCGATAGCAATAGTGCTTTAAAGGATATTCATTATTTTTAAGTGCATCATTATTCATCAATTTCTATAACTAATACATTTTTATAACATGGATTTGCGAATAAATGTTTTGTGAATCTTTAACAGATGGAGGTATATTGAAAAATATGCAGCAATAATTAACAGCCGGTACTATCATATTGTTTATTAACTTGAGTGCAAGCAAAGATCCTGCAGTAAGTAAAAAATAAAACTGTTGAAAGATGTTAAGTGACTTTTTATAATATTTTAACGTGACAAACCTATCTTCTTGGCTTTTATTTATACAAATTTATGTAAACCAAGAAGTTTCCTGTTTTAACATCTTTTTTAAAATGTATTTTAATACTTCTGGAAATATAAAGTTAACTATTTTTGTTGTAGAAATCAAAACCATGCCAAAGAGTAACGAAAAGTGCAGTTATACTGTAGATTATAAATAAGTATTCCCTTGCGTTAAAGCAGTGCCAGCAGACAAATTTTCTGTGTTGTGCACCTGGTGTTGTACAACTATTCGCATTAATAAGATGGGGAAGTCTGCTCTGGAAAGTCATGGAGAGGAAAAGAAACACAAGGCAAAAGAGACTACTCGTAAGTTAAATTTGCCGATGTTAAGCACAGATATATCAAGTGATCAACAAGCAACACCAACAAGCACATCGACCAGTATTCTTTAAGTCGCTTCTAGTTCCACGCATATCATTCAAAAGTCTTCTGCTTCTAATCCCGCCTGTAATAACTGTTCTGTACACTGTCAGTTAGGTGATAATAGTACAAAGAGTTTCTTTTCGTCTCATGATGTAACAAAAGCAGATGTATTCTGTTGCTTGAATGGAGTGATGCGCTACAGATCTTTACGCAATATTGAATTAAATGTTTCCATATCTAAAATTATATTTCCAGACAGTGAAATTGCGCGAAAGATGAAACTAGGGAAAGATAGAGCGTCTTATGTAATTGTTTATGAAATTGGTTCCTACATCCTCGAAGAATTACGGGATATACTTAAACGATGCGATGTGATAGTTGTAGGATTTGACAAATGTTTAAACTCTGTTAGTCAACGAAATTAAACGGATTTCGGAATCCGTTATTAGGATAAAGTCAACGAAGTTTCGAACAGATACTGGTCGTCCTCTTAATTTAGGTTCTTGTGGCTTGCACGTCGTGATTGGAGCATTTAAAACTGGCATAGAGAGTACAAACTGGGAACTAATTAGTTTTTTGCGAGCGTTGTACAATTATTGTAGAAACAAATCTGCACGCCGAGCTGATTATACAGCTGCATCTGGTTCCTTGCAATATCCACTCAAATTTTGTGGAACACGTTGGTTAGAAAATGCTGATGTAGCCGCGCGAACGCCTGAGATTTTGCCAAATGTTAGACTATACGTGGAAAAGGTGAGAGAAGAAAAACGCATTCCAAACACCAAAAGTTTTAAGATAATTTTCGAGAATCCAGAGGACAAACTGTTAGAAGCAAAATGAACATTTTTTAAGCTTTTGCTGTCGATCTCCAACCTTTTCTTACGATGTTCCAGTCAAATAAATCTTTGATTCCCTTCTTTTTCAATGAACTATTAAATGTCTGCAAGACCATTCTTATGAAATTTGTAAAAGAAAAAGTTCTAAAAAAAAATATCTAATCAAGTCAGACTTCGAACAGGAAGCTAATTTAATAGCAGCAAACAAAGTGAACGTCGGGCATGCTACTAGAAGAGTTTTAGGCCGCGTTAAAGGAATTTCTTTTCCAGATATTCTCCACTTTATTCAATGGTAAAAGCAGTGTCTTTTTTAGATCCCGATGTGTCACTTTTCAAAAATTTTGCTCAGAAACGTTTGGATACGGCTCTGAAAATATTTGTTGATAAAAATCTAATGTCAGGAACACAATCTGATAAAGTACAGCAAGAACATACGCAACTTCATTCTTCACCTAGTACTGTAGAAAAGTTAAAAAACTACCATTGTATGTCAGACAAGTGTTTGAATCATTTTTGGACAGGTTTAATTACAGCGCACGAGCCAGGAAGCTACGAAAATTTATTTTCGCTCATTAAAAGCATTTTGATTTTCTCACATGGTAATGCCGCTCTTGAAAGAGGTTTTACAGTCAATAACCAGATGTTAGTCGAAAACCATCGAGAAAAATCGTTAGTTGCCCAGAGAATGATTTTTGATTTTATAAAATCTAGTGTAGAGAATGTCGAAAATTTCATTTTAACGAAACCTCCGAAAGAAGTGGTGGTGGAAGTGTAACATATGGCTTTCGAGCAAATCTCCCATCGCCGGACAGGCCTGTTTTAGGGGATGACCAGGGTCATGGTGGAGGGGGGTGAGCAGGGGAACAAACTGGTGAGATGAGAAAGGTTTAGAAGAAGGGTTAAGGTGTTGGGGGAGAAAGCGAGGTAAGAGTGGAACCAAGTGGTAGGAGTCAGCGATAGGAAAGGCTGAGGTCAGTGGGAAGGGATAATGGGACGGAGAAGGGAAGAGGCGAGTAGAGAAAGGGAGAGTCAGGGGATTGTAGGATAAGGGAAAAGAGTAAAGAGTGATGTGACGAGCTTGGGGAGGGGAGGGACGAGAGGAAAGGAATAATGTGATGGTTAGGGTGGGGAATGAAAAAGGGAGGTTAAGGGAAAGGATGAAAGAAAAAAAGTTGGATGGTAATGGTGGAGAGAAAGGGTTAAGGTGAGGAATAGGGAAGTGAGGTTAAGGAATAAGTAACAGGAAGGAGGTTAGATGAGAAATTTGAGGCGAGAAGAAGGGTTTTTCATCAATCGTTATATTTCACTTGACTTAGAACAGGCACATGACCTGTCGTATCTACGTTATGGTATGTAGCTTATTTCTAAATCAAAGCACGTTGGCAAAAGCGAGACTTGGATGTAGTCACGTCCCCACTTACATTTATTGCCGTATCACGAAACATAACGCGTGAACCTCCGGGACTTCACGTAATGAATAGCGTCAAAGTTACGCGAATCTAGTTTATGCGCGTCGCCAAGCGCCTTCAAGTCATTGCGAATAATCCTATTTGGAAGCAATCGACTTCCGAAACATCTACCGACGCAGATAATTATCACACTCTCGTTCAACGAACGAACTTTGCAAATCTAAACTCTACTAATAATAGTAGAGTTTGGAGAATTAGGGAAAGATCGATTGAGTGGGAAAACTTAGAAACATCAGAGAATTTAAGAATTTACCAAGACCCCTTTGTTCCGCCCATTTTAATCCCAATGCCTTATGAGTTAGAGGAAGGATAAGGGGAAGGGAAATGAGTGAGAAAAGTTCGTGATTTAGAAAATGGGTACAGGTAAGGGGTGAAGGGGAGGGAAGGGAAAGGACGTGGGTAGTGTGAAAGAAAGTTATGGGATGGGATGGGGAGGGCCAGAAGAGTGTCAATTGGTTGGGTAAAAGATGGGAGGTATGTGATGAGGTGCATGGCGAGGGGGGGGGGGAGAAGACCAAATAGTCATATGTTAAGTGAGAGCTGGGAAGGGAAGTGAGAAAAAATAGGGAAAAGGAGAGGATTGGAAGAGAAAGGTTGTTGAAAAATGGTTGTCGCTGTTTGAATGTATTATTTATACTTATTATTGTAAATCTACAATAAAAGTTTACATTCAACGAGAGTAAAATTACTAATTCTATCTTTTTGAGGGAATATCAATGAATTGGGCTAAGTAGGTGACACAAATGTCGAAAATTATGGTTTTGTGGCATTTTGCTAATTAAATACCGAATTCGCGGATTTTTTTGTTTCAAACTCGGTTTCTAGAGATTCTTTGAAAGTCTGATAATAGTCGATTAGAAAATAAGAACTTTGAAATCGGTTGCGAAATACGGCCTCTGGAACTTTTTGAACCGAAAATTACACTTTTTCTGTAATCATTTATTCATCTCTCATCCTTGACTTGAAATTATTTTAAATTGCTACGTTTCTTCAATTGATAGCAGTCATCAGAAAAAGCGAACCTCTGCTAACTAGAGACCAAATTTAAAAAATGTACGAAGTATGTCCTGCCTCGGAACAAAGTTTGTGACTGATGTCTAAAAAAATGTGTATTTGTGAGTGAGAGACTTCGCTTTTGAAACTGTAGCTCGGTTATCATGAAAAGTTCCCATCCGAAAGGTTTCCTCAAAGGCACTTTTCCACGTTTCCGGTGCATTGGCGTTTGGAAAACTTGTCCATTAACCAAATATCCTTTCCGATGGAAACCCCATTAGAGAGATTGATATTGATCAATACATTTTATATTTCCCAACTTTGTTTCATCGTTTACGAGGATTTTTTTTTTAAAAACCTTACATTTCCCGGATTTCAAATATGTTAGTATTCATTTAAATAAATGTGAATTTTCCGAAGAGTAGACAAATCTCGGAAAATAGGCTTGATCCTCTCGAATTAGAATTTACTTTTGGCTAGTTAAGCAATAAGCATTCACAACCATTTCAACTTCGCATCAACATATGTTTTTAAAATTCCAAGACAAGCATTTCAAGTTCCATGGTTTGTTTTGTCCCAGGCGGTGATAGCGACTCTTTGTCACAGTCCGCTTTGCGTCTCATTATCTTGAGGTGACCCGGTTTTCTTAATGAGGATATTGCAGAGGGAGTTCAAGAATTCCAGAGTTAGAAAAGATTCTAAAGTTTCGTCGCCACTAAAAGGCAAACTTTTATCTCCGAAGTGCAGTATCTGAACAAAAAATATAAATAAGATGTTGCGCAAAAAATAACTACAACAGTGACAAGCAGTTAAATAGGAGACTGAAGTCATAAAAGCAAAAGTAATATAGAAAATGGAACCCTTAACTTATTATACCATCAGGAATCAATAATTTGGCGGTGTAAAAGTGTCGAACATAAGTTTCAGTTCGAAGACCTCGATAACCAGACGGAACACTTTAAGATCACTCGGTTTATGGGCCACTCGAGATTCTATACGACTTTACTTGACTACGTGTGTAGGTACAATCCTCGTCTCCGGCACACGATGAAAGGAAAAAACGAGCACTCTAGGAAAGTCAGAAGGGTTGTGAAGGAATGGAGTAGGTAGAAGTAGAAGAAAGGGAAAAAGGAAAAGTGTGGAGTTCAGGGTCGGATTCGCCAACCACCCATAGAGACGAGATTTATTCGGCTTTTATACTGATAAATTGTTTACTCGCCTGCAGGGACGAATCCTTCTTTGGCTCCGAATTGTGGTTGACCAGTGATTTTTACGATATAGGACTTTCGTTTTCCCGCTGGAGCTTTGCATTATAGATGACTTCTTGAAGAATCACAAATCTCGATACTCAAATCTCAAAAGTAATTTATCTCCATCATATGTAAAAAGTAAAAATGAGAATAACTTTTGAAGCAGCGGAAGGAGGATAGGAATATTAGTGCCAAAGTAGCGACAAGCGAATAGGCGCGCGCGATGCGCAGACTCTTCTGCGCCGATCTCCCTCCACTCGGCTCCCGCTGAGTATATAAGCGTCCGCTTCGCTGCAAAACGGCTCAGAAGTAAGCAGGCTCTTCGAGTGGTCACACCGCTAAACCAGACAGCAGCGGCATAATTCTGTTTTGATATGAATATATATTTGATTTTATAGATTTAGATAGTGAAAATAGAACAAGAAAATTGTTAGTCCCAGTCAGTCAATTTTATCATGTCTAGTTATCAGCTGATACGGTATTGAAAGCTATCGATTATCAAAACTAATGCTGACATCTGTTTTTATCTCGGACCACCTGGTATCGATTAAAGCTTACACTGTATTTCTTGTGACAAGGATACGAGCAAGAGATCGTCGACCGCGCGGTCCGAGAGATCGATCGATCTTCGAGCGGATGCAGAAGTCGCCAAACGTGTTGCTTGTGAATCTATTTAGCTTGTATTTATTTGGGTCACAGGGTAAGGAGCGACAGTGTCGCCGATCTACCAACGGGTAAATTAGTCCCACGCTAATCGGCAAAAGCAGTTGATAAAAAATCATTTCGAAATAGAGAAAAATGAAGGGGGAGGTAAAAACGGTCAATGCACGTATCGCGCGTTGGCGAACTTGATCGCGACCCACGCCCGATTTTTGAATTTTATCTCATCGAATCGTTCATTCACCGCTTTGTTCACGGAGAGATTGATAATTAAAATGATTAGGTACCTATCGCAATTTGTGCTATAACTTGTAGTTATATTACTGATCAATTAGTTTCATTTTACAGATAAAATATAATTTATTGTGTAGTTAAAAACAATTTCACTGATATTCTTTAAAAAATTCTACCTTTCAATGATCCCAATGTATACCTACACAATTCGAAAATATATTCAAGGTCGATATGAATATTCTACATACGAAAAAGCCACACAGTTAATATTGGTCAGACAGTTTTATGTGCGGTTAAGTCAGAACGTTTCTAGCTTCCGCGATCGTACGTTTCTCGTTCGTACTTCAGCCAAAAAAAAATCGATGGCATAATACCACGCTATTATTTTCCGGTTCCTATCCCGTTCCGCGAACCCACGCTCAAGATTTAAATCAATTCGAGTAAATCTTTTTCCGATTGGATAAACAGAAAGTTCTTACTGTTATTTAAAATCTTCAGTTTTGCATTTAAAGTATTTCAATACATTTCCAAAAGTAATTTTCAACTTTATATTTTTATCAGAAAAATAATTATTTATTGAGAAAATTTATGACCTCAGATTTCAACTGTCAACCGTCCTCTAATTCACATAAGACTTTGGCAACTAAGATCTGCCATGTCCTAACCCTTCGTTAACCCCTTGTCACTTTTCATCGCTTTGTATTGTCAAGATTTGAGATGAGTGATATGATTAATAACACCCTCCTCAAAAAGGGAATTCTATATCTGTTTCAGTAATTGAATTATCGACCGTAGAGCCGGAGCAACTTTTCGTTGCGTCAAATGCAATTTTATTTAAGTGTAGGTCCCTATTTCCACCTCCGCATTTACGAAATCGGATTGTTTATTTTGCGCTGATTTAATCTGGCATTGATCGATTGAGCCGAAGTTTATTTACAGATCTACCTATTATAATAAACAATTCATAGTGCAATTTATTATAACAATTTTTTTGTCATATTACTGCCTGGGGATGCGTTCAAATATTACATAATATTAAAAAGGAAGGGGGCACGAAGAAAAATAGAGGGTCAAAGTTAGAGAGTCAGTCAGACCCTGTAGATGATCAGACGGTCCTCTATAATTTGTTGTCATAGTCAGGGAGACTCTAATTTTATGTCCCGGAAGTTAGAACCGCAAACTTAATATTTCAAAAAAAAATGAAAGTCGTGCTAAATTGTGCGCGGCTTGTGCTCACTTGTGCAGGAAATAGTTTTTCGAAAAATCAAAAATTAGGGGCACAATTTCTTAAAAACTTTTTTTACTAGAACCGCAACTTATAACTAGTGCAAAACTAAAGGTTGTGCGAGGTGGCTCGAGGTATGTACAATTTTGTGCAGAAAAGTGAAATTCCAAAAATCTAACCGCTAAAAAAAAACAAAAAGTACAAAATTTTATTATTTCGTAAAATCCAAACTTTCCCTGAGTTGTGCTCGACAAATGTAGTCTTCTTTCCCTCTAACAAAATTCTATAAGACCAATAGTTCTCATATTACAATTCAAAATGTCAAACTCAAAAAACATACAAAATACAAAAATAATCTAATTTCGAAAAACCAAAACTTGTGCTGGGTTGTGCTCGATAAATGTAGTCTTTCTTCTCTCTAACAATTTACTGTAAGACCAACATTTCTCATGTTAAAACTCAAAAAGTCACTCAAAAACATACAAGACACCAAACTAATCAAATTTCGAAAAACCAAGGAGGAAAAAAGACTGCATTTGTCGAGCACAACTGGGCTTAAGTTTTGGTTTTTCAAAATTTGATTATTTTAGTATCTTGTATGTTTTTGAGTTTTACATTTTGAGTTTTACATGAGAACTGTTGGTCGTACAGAAAATTGTTAAAGAGAAAAAAGATTGCATTTTCCGAGCGTAACTGAGCACAAGTTTTAGTTTTTAAAAATTTTGTTATTTTTGTGTCTTGCATGTTTTTTTTAGTTTGACATTTTGAGTTTCAATATGAGAACTGTTGGTCTTACAGAGTTTTGTCAGAGGGAAAAAAGACTACATTTATCGAGCACAACTGAGCACAAGTTTTGGTTTTTCGGAATTCGATTATTTTCGGATCTTGTATGTTTTTTGAGTTTGGCATTTTGAGTTTCAATATGAGAACCGTTCGTCTTACAGAATTTTTTTTTAAAGAGAAAAAGGACTGCATTTGTCAAGCACAGCTGAGCACAGGTTTTGGTTTTTCGAAATTTGATTATTTTTGGGTCTTGTGTGTTTTTTGAGTTTGACATTTTGAGTTTCAATATGAGAACTGTTGGTCTTACAAAAAATTGTTAGAGGGAAAAAAGACTGTATTTGTCGAGAACAACTGAGCACAATTTTTGGTTTTTTGAAATTTCATTATTTTGGTGTCTTGTATGTTTTTTGAGTTTTGACATTTTGAGTTTTAATATGAGAACTGTTGAATAACAGAATTTCATCAGAGGGAAAAAAGACTACATTTTTCGAGCAAAACTGAGCACAAGTTTTAGTTTTTCGAAATTTTTTTATTTTTGTGTCTTGCATGTTTTTTGAGTTTGACATTTTGAGTTTTAATATGAGAACTGTTGGTCTTACCGAATTCTCTTAGAGGAAGAAAAGACTGTTTTGGTCGAGCGTAACTGAGCACAAGTTTTGATTTTTCGAAATTTGATTTTTTTGGTTTCTTGTATGTTTTTTGTGTTTGACATTTTGAGTTTCAATATGAGAACTGTTGATCTTACAAAATTTTGTCAAAGGGAAAAAATACTGTATTCTTCGAGCACAACTCAGCACAAGTTATGGTTTTTCGAAATTTTATTTTTTTTGGGTCCTGTTTTTTTTTTTGAGTTTGACATTTTGAGTTTTTAAATGAAAACTGTTGGTCTTATAAAATTTTGTGAGAGGGAAAAAAAACTACATTTGTCGAGCACAAGCCAGCACAACTTTTGGTTTTCCGAAATTTTAAAAATTTTTGTTTCTTGTATGTTTTTTTATTTTGACGTTTTGAGATTTAATGTGAGAACTCTTGGTCTGACAGAATTTTGTTACAGGGAAGAAAGACTTCATTTGTGGAGCACAATCCAGCACAAGTTTTCGTTTTTCGAAATTTCATTATTTTTGGGTATTGTATGTTTTTTGAGTTTGACATTTTGAGTTTTGATATGAGAACTCTTGGTAAAAATTGAGCAACTTGAAATTTCATGTGATATTAAGTGATGCTAACGTGACTAGAAAACTTGTCAACTTTTTGATTAAATCAATTAAAAATGAGGGACATAAATATTCCTTAAATTCTACTTTCCTTATTGTTTATTTTGCCGAAATTCATTTTTCCTAATAACCATTTGCCCTAATTTTAATTTCTCCGAATTTCTGTTTGGGATAATTTTTGTTTTTACGAATTGCCATTTGCCCTGATTCTTATTTTTCCGAATTAAATTTTGTTCTTCTTAATCGACATTTGTCATTTTGCATTTATCCGCATTATCATTTGACATCATTTCAAAATTTATTTACATAAATCGCCATTTGTTATAATTTCCAATCCGCCGAAACACCATATAACAGAGATTTCATTTGACATAAAGCGCATGCGACCTATAAACAATGGTACGAATTTCGAGTGAAAAATTCTGATTGGCTGAATTTGAATTTCGCGCTATTGTTTTTAGGCTGAATGTGCATTATGGCAAATTAAGTTTCGGTTACATGTGGATTCGTCGAAGTGGGAATCATGACAAATCGCGATTCTTGTAAATGAATTTCAGATTATGTGACTATTCGGAAAAAGAAAAAAACGATATCAAATGATAGTTCGGATATATGCAAAATTAAAATTAGGGCTAAAATAACATCCTCTCCATCTTAAAAATCGCAATTTCGAAAGATTTCAAGATATTTCATGGGGTTTCAAACATTTTCAAACATTTCAAGAGATTTTAAAGATTTTGAAAGGATTTTATAGGGTTTCAAAGCTTTTAAAGTATTTCAAAAAATTCCAAGGGATTTCATAGAATTTCAAAGATTTCAGTAGATTTTCAAAGGATTTTAAAAAATATAGTGTATTTTAAAAGATTCGTAGGATATATTATACCAGATTTCAAGAAATCTGAACATTTCTAAGGAATTTAAAATAATTTCGTGAGATTTCAAAGATTTCATGGAATTTTTACAGTATTTACGAAATTTCAAGGGATTTGAATGAATTTTACAATATTTGAGAGATTGATAGGATTTCAAAAGAAATGAAAAGATTCCGTGAGACAAAAATTTAAGAAATCCAGATTTGGTTTTCTAGGTTTTTGTTTAATTTCCAAGAATTTCGTACTTAGATTCCATGAGATTGTAAGGAATTTTTATATATTCAAGTGGATTTAAAAAAATTGGAGAGTTTTCTAGGGATTTCAGAGGATTTCAACAGAATTCAGGAGTTTTTAATAGATTTGAGTAGTTTTCAACGAATTTCAAGGTTTTTTAAAGTTTTTAAGGTATTCTGAAATATTTCAACGAATTTCATAAAATATCAAATATTTCAATGGAATTCAAAGTGCTTTATTAGATTTTATGAAATTCCAGAGGGCTTCAAAGATTCTATCATTTTTAAAGGAATTTTGAAAGATATTACAGATTTCAAGATGTTTTCCGGGATTTACTCGATTTTTGTGGGACTACCAGGGATTCAATAGAATTTGAGGGATTTCAAAGGATTTTAAAGAGTTTAGTGTATTTTAAAATATTTCAAGATATTTAACAAAATTTCCAAATTTTTGATGGTTTTCAAAGAATTTCGTAGGATTTCAGGATACTTCTAAGAATTTTAGAAAGATATCCAAGATATCAGTGATATTTGAAAGATGTCAAGGGATTCCGAAGGATTTATAGAGAAATTTATGCAATAAATGAAGCAGAATGAAATTTCAAAACAGTTAACTCCCGATTGAATATTTAAAAAAATTGCATGACACGACTTTGCTACGATTTTTCAAAATTTATGCTGCTGTTGGCACTATTTTGAATTTCTCAAATGAGTCCGAGGTTTGAATATTATTTTAACCTTAAAATGCAAAAATGGTGAGACGGATGACATGACCGTGGCATGACGAATTTGATTTACCGCAGGGACTAAAGATAGCAGAAAACGTTCACCCCTTTCGCGACTCTACGTGGTATTTCGCAGAAGCAATTTTCTCTTTCATCATCGAGAGGAGATTGCTGCAATCAGCAGACAATTAACGAGGGGAATCATCTACCCCGAAAGCCCATCTGCTGGACGAGCCTAGCCTTCGCTCTTTTCATAAATAAGCATCCAAAATCCAGATACTGTAGCTGGTATTAAATTTAAAAAGTTCTACCTTATTTTTATAAAATAGCGCCGTAACTAGAAAACTAAAACGGGACCCGTCTAAATCTGTTAAACAAAAAAAATATCTAGCATAAGATTAATGCAATTAAGCCTTGAATTCCAGACATAAAATCTCTACTTACAAGGAGAGGTCGCGAGATGCGGGACGTCAAATCGACAGGGGTTTCACAAGATTAAAGTTGATTAAAATCTATTGGATACGTATTTTTTTTCTCGATCCAATGGACCTTAGTTTCTGAGATATCGAGGTTTGAGTGTTTATGTTGAGCGCTGAATTCGTCAGTAGATATACACGGGTTTTTCTGGACCAAAAAGTAAGACGAAGTCTGGATCAAGATTACAAGACGGAGTCTGGATCAAGATTACAAGACGGAGTCTGGATCAAGATTACAAGACGGAGTCTGGATCAAGATTACAAGACGGAG
>JAUMHM010000071.1:9500020-9535356 GCA_032362435.1 Melikaiella ostensackeni | reverse complement strand
ACTCTGGCTCAAATTTTTCTCATTTCAGAACTTCTCAGAAACGCCGCGAGATGGCGCCACAATAATTTTTATAGCGTCATCGGGAAGCCTTCGAGGAACTTAGATGGACATTAACCCTCTAACTTAGGACGGACATGAACCACTACAGGTCAGAGCTGGAAAGGGGGAATCAGAATCGTTAAGGTAGGGATCTTGGTCCAGAACTCCCCCTGCCTATCTAATTTCGCCGCTGCCGAGCGTGGACCGCTTGACTCGCCACTCCCGAGCGTGAACTTCTCCACTTGCCACTGTCGAGCGTGGACCGCGCTCAAAAGCATGAATACTTATACCCAGATATCTCGGAAACTAAGACCCATTGGATCGAAAGAAAAAATACATATCTAATGGGTTTTGATTTACTTTCACCCTGTGAAGCTCTAGTCAAATCGGCGTCTCGCATCTCATGACCTCTCTTTGTTAGCTATATATTATTTGATTCGCTTCTAAAATTAATTTTTCTTCAGGGATTTTTTCTCGCAAATGGGCATTAATGAAACTCAGTGCTGTCTTTGAGAAGGAGGCAGGATATGAAATTATGGAATTACTTGATTTCGTTCTAATATTTCATCTAGCTAAATAAAAAGAGAACCTAGTGCCGTATCTAAATTAGTGTTCAAGGAGTTTAACTATTTCATAAGTCATTTATGAAGTTCGAAGGCAGTAGAAAGTTTTTGAATTGAGAGCACTAGAAAGTGCCCTCAACAAAAAACTTAAGTTACGGCACTGCGGTGACGATGCTGCGCCGGCAGATGCTTTTAACTCCCGTATAATTTAACGAATGAAGTTACCATGGTGTACTCTTGCTAACTACCGTAAGTTACGACGAATCTTACGAGAAAACTCTCTCTTTCTCTTTTCCACTCTCTACTCTTTTTCTGTTCGTACGCAGAACCGTGTTGGCAACTTGAGGAATAAATTCTTAATTAAAGAACTGTTTACAACGAGTGAATGATTTAGGGGATTTGGAAGCATTCTCAGATATCTCGAATAAATAAAACAAGCAAGTGCAGAAACATGTTTGCGATTGTCGATTCGAAAGGAAATATTTCTTCGTTCAAATAGAGATACCCGGAGCTCCATTCCACATTTGTTTATTTCCTCTTATTTATCTTATTGAGGACAAATTTACTAGTTTTCAATGAAAATGATTTGAACTAAATTCTCTTCTCTAAAATGAAACGTTTCATATTGCCGCATATCTTTCTCTATTATAAAAAGATCTCACCGCCGCCGCTGAGAATTTGCCCCCTTAATCCCTACAGCCCTCCTTACACTCCTCGCCCCTTAACCTGTGCAACCTTCCTTACGATCTCTGCCCCTTAACCCTTGCAACCCTCCTTACAACCCCTGCCCCTTAAGCCCTGCAATCCATCTTACAACCCCTGCTCCTTAACCCTTGCAACCCTCCTTACACCCGCTCAACCCATGCCCCTCACACCCCTTGTCTCTGAACCCATACAACTCTCCTTACACACATTGCCCCTTAACCCATGCAACCATTCTCACAACCCATGCAACCATCCTCACAACCCCTGCAATCGTTCTCACAACCCCTGCCTTCAATTCTAGCAATCCTCTCTACAACCCCTGCCTTTAATTCGAGCAATCCTTTCTACAACCCCTGCCCCTTAATCCCTGCAATCCTTCTTACAACTCCTGTCCCTGAAGCCTTGCAACCCTTCCTACACCCTCTTAACCCGTGCAACCTTCCTCACACCCCTTGCCTTTTAGCCCATATAACTCTCCTTATACATCTTGCCCCTTAACCCATGCAACCTTCCTCACAACCCCTGCCCCTTCGCCCCTGTTTCTTAATCCCTGCAATCCTTCGTACAACCCTTTCCCCTAACCCTTGCACTCCTTTCTATGATCCCTGCCCCTTAATCCCTGCAATCCTTCTTACAACCCCTGCTTATCAACCCTTGAAACCCTCCTTACACCCGCTTAGATCATGCAACCCTCCTCACGCCCGTTGCCCCTTAACCCATATAACTGTCCTTACACACCTTGCTCCTTAGCTCATGCAAACTTCCTCACAACCCCTGCCCCTTAACCCCTGCAATCCTTCGTACATCCCTTACCTCTTTAGTCCTGCAATCCTTCTTACAGTTCATATTCATTTATTAAAAATTTTGCGTGTAAAATATTGCCTTTTCATCTGATCATGTCCTATTTAGGTCACCCCCTTTTATTTTTAATCAATCACATCTTCTTAAAATACGCTTTCTCACCCTTTTACGCACCTTAGGCCAAAAACACTTCATACATTTTTGTGCGTGGATGGCTAAAACGTAGTTGTCATAGCTTAGAGATCATAGCTTTAGGTTACCGTCTGAAGTAATTGATTATATTATTTTAGTGCTAAAAAATTTATTTCCATGATTCAAAAAAAAAAATTATTTCGTTCATGAACGTTACGAACTTCAGTGACATGCAATAATATTCTTATGTATTTTTGGGGTTGGCACGCGCGCAGGGGGCGTAGTACTCTAGTCTTTTGAAAATTAAGATCTCTCCTGGTTAATAACTACAGGTTATGGGCCCAGAAAATCATCACCATATATATTCGTAAAGGACTCTGACATCTTCACTTTCAAGCAATTTATTCTCATCGAATCCACTTTGATTTAAATTATTCATTACTTTAGGAGAGTTAAAATCGTTTCAATCACGACAATAATATGATCGAGGTGAGTTCGATTAGAACTCGCAGGATGTGCCAGGAAAATCACAGACTACTGCGAGGCACATTAAACCTAATCTGCCTAACTTCCGCTCGTTCCTACGCTAACTACGGCACTTTGGAGCTTGCTCTATGCAAACGCGAGCTGCCGCCTTGCACGAAACTTACATTATCCACTGAGACCAGATGCGGTAAGCAATATACACTCCAGCCGAGTGTAGGATATATCTCTGAGCTGTCGTTACTACCTTTGAGAGGTGTTCTCCTTGAAATTCACTGACGTACAGTCAAATTCAAAGAATCAACCAATTCAGTTTTATGAACATGTACTGGGAATTTAGTATTATGTAGGTACACTTTTAGACTCTTCTGAATGTTACAATACATTCAGACAAAAAAGTAACAGAATTTTATAAATGCGTCTGACTGAATTCGGAATTGTGTTACCCATGAGGAAAATGTTGTGTCAGCAAAACGTTCTAAGAAATACAACACTGAATCCTAAATACTGCAGGAAATCGTAGAACCAATTGTGGAACAGTTCAGATGAACGTACATCTAATTCCTGAACAGTGCCACTGTTTAAAGAATTTACCCCTGCCCCTTAACCCCGGCAACCCTCCTTACAAAGCCAACCCCTAACCACTGCAGCCCTCCTTACATCTCCCTGTCCCTTAACCCCTGCACCCCTCCTTACAAAACCAGCCCTTAACCTATTCAACCCTTCTTACTACCCCTGCTCCTTATCCCCTGCAATCCTTCTTACAACGCCTGCCCCTTAAACCCTACAATCAATGCATTGGGAATTTATCATTATGTAGGTACACTGTTAGAATGTTCTGAATAGTCAAACACATTTTCAAGAAGAAAAGTAACAGAATTTTACGAATGCGTCTGACTGAACTCGGAATCATGATACCCAGGTTAAAAATATTGAGTCAGCAGAACGTTCCAAGAAATACAACACTGATTCTTAATCAGTGCAGGCAAACGTATAACCAATTCTGGAACAGTTGAGATAAACCTACATCTAATTCCCGAACAGTGCTACTGTTTCAAGAATTTACCCCTGCCTCTCAACCCCTGCAACCCTCCTTACAACGCCAGCCATTACCCCTGCAACCATCCTTACACTCTCTTGCTCCTTAACCCCTGAAACCCTCCTTACACTCTTTCCCCTTAACCCATGCAATCCTTCTTACTACCCCTGACCCTTATCCCCTGAAATCCTTCTTACAATGCCTGCCCCCTAACCCCTACAACCAATGTATTGGGAATTTAGTATTATGCAGGTACACTGTGGAAATGTTCTGAATGTTCAAACACATTTTCAAAAGGAAAAGTATCAGAATTTTACGAATGCGCCGTACTGAACTCGGAATCATGATACCCAGGTGGAAAATGTTGATTCAGCAAAACATTCTGAAAAATACAACACTGATTCGTAAAAAGTGCAGAAAAACATATAACCAATTCTAGAATAGTTCAAATGAACGTACATCTAATTCCTGAACAGTGCCGCTGTTTCATGAATTTACCCCTGTCCCTTAGCCCCTGCAACCCTCCTTACACCCCCTTGCACCTTAACCCCTAAAACCCACCTTACATCTCTCGCCCCTTAACTCGTGCAAACCTCCTCACTACCTCCGCCCCTTAACCCCTGCAATCCTTCATACAACCGCTGCCCCTTAACCCCTGCAACCAATGTATTCGGAATTTAATATTATGTAGGTACACTGTGAGAATGTTCTGAATGTTCAAACACATTTTCAAAAAGAAAAGTAACAGAATTTAACGAATGCGTCTTAATGAACTCGGAATCATGATACCCAGGTGAAAATTTTGGGTCAGCAAAACGTTCTAAGAAATACAACACTGATTCCTAAACAGTGCAGGCAAACGTATAACCAATTCTAGAACAGTTTAGAAAAACGTACATTTAATTCCTGAACAGTAGAGTGCAGTAAAACGTACATCCGATTCTTGAATAATTTAGGAAATACTTCCACAGACTGAGGACCTTAAAACTGAATCATAAAAATTTCAAGAAAACACTAAACGGAAGCATGAATAGTTCTAGCAAATACAACACTGATTACTGACTGCTGAGTTTAGAAACTGCAATTTCACATTGCAGGAAAAATATCGAGTACCAGTACTGGAAATCCTCTCGCATGTTTCGGAATTTTACGATTCATGTAACTACCTAAAAAGTCTTTCAAATGTTTTGTAAAATTAAGGGGTCGAATTCTAGGGTAGTGGAACCAGTGGTCGGCCACTTTTGATTAGCTTCATGTTTAACAATATTTTCTGAAAGAACAGTTGAATTTACTTAATTTCAACATGCCAGAAGCTATTGCCCATATTTTCTAGTTTTTTATTTACATATGATTTTCCTCGAAAAATCAATTTCCTAAGAAAAACAAATATTTTGTAAAAAGTACAAAAATCACCCAATGTTCGACACGAAAATCCTTTGGTCAGACAGTTTTTTCCCCTTAGGTCTGCCAGGCATTTAATAGAATTATTCACTAGCGCCATCCAGTTAAGTTTCGAAAAACTATTTCTGTAATGTTAATAATGTTGATTTAAGTACGCTGTCAGTAAATGTAGTACTGAAACATAACCTCCAAACGTCATTTTTTCGTGGCCAACTAAGGGATTACAGAAAAATTATCTACAAGCCCGCATCTGCGAGATAACCTTTATCAATATACGGTACGTCCCAAAAAAAGCCGATTTTGACTGAGAAAGAGTTGCATAACCTTTTTATTTTTTAATTTGAAAAAGGTAGTTTCGAGCTAATACTTAGCTGTATTGAATCAAGTAAGGAACATTCTGAAATTGCATAACTTTTTTTATCTTTCAGTTAAAAAAAAGACTTCCTTTTTTTTTAAATTGTTGAAAAGAACAGGCAAATAAAGATAATTATTATTTTTTCATTACCAAACATGGATTTTGAATCACTTCAAAGTCGAACTGATCCATAATCTTCTACAGGGACACGAGTTAGGTCAAAGCAATCACCTGAAGCCAATAAAGCCAATTTCCGAAATTTGGCACTTATGCCCTTTTTCCAGAGGCCCTTCACTTCATTATCTTGAATTCAAAAAAAAAAATATCTATAAGGAAGTACTATACATTATTTCACAGAGTATTTAACTGCTTTTAGTACTAATCGATTTGAGGATCTTCAAGAAATTTAAGTCTTTTTTTTTCTCGGATGCACTTTTGTCCAGCAAGACCCGAGTCACCTTTCCCGGATCAGAGATCATCCTGCTCGTGGTTAAGCTGCGAAACAAAATTGCTGCAGAATTCGCAGATTAATTGCTGCGCTCTCGTTGAAAAATGACGATACCTGAGGCTCGCAGGCGAATCTAGATGCAAAGAGAGCCTTATAGAAAGAACGCATGCGAAAGTCGAACGGCGGTGTTTCTTTGTGGAGATTTCTCGCGTTGGGAGCAATAATCGTGTCTTCGTAAGACTGGTTTGTCAGTGGTTGACCGTCACCTGAAAAATCTGCCTGTCATCGTGTTCGAAAAATTCGCTTAAGCATGCGCCTGGACGTTAGTTTGTTTTCTCTACGTGCACTTTTTTCCCCTTTCGTTTATTACAACCACTGCGCAACTTTTGAAAATCTCACAAACACAATTGACAACCACATTTGTTGAAGACTTTTTACGTTCATCTTTAATTTATTGAAGTATTTTTAAAGTTGTTTCCTTCGTGTTATAAAATGCTTCTAAAAACTGTAAAGGTATTCCAGAATCAATATTGTGTTTTTCGAAATGTCAGACATTGAACCTTTTAGCTCAAATCCTTTCTCAAAATCCCCAATTACCCCAACTCGCATTCGACTGAACATTTGGTCAGGGGACTGGAAAACTGCAGAAAACCAAAACTCCCGAGCGGAGATGGTTACCGTTAGACGAGTTTGGATGTAGACATTAGATAGCATCGAGTACCCACATCCATCTTCGGGGTCGAACCTCCCGCTCGACAGCAATTGAAATTGAAAAATTGTTGACAAAAAACGTTTTGAGGTGAGCAATAGATTCATAATTAAACACTTTTATTCAACTTCAAATCCTATATAAATCTTAAATATTGTATCAGTCTATAATATTCCATTTTTAACGTATTCAATTTGAAATTATTTAATTAATTAATTGATTTTTTAAATTAAATTATAAATCAACTATTCAAAACTAAATGTTTGAAGTAAGTGAAAGCGTTGAATTTTGACTTGTAAGTAATAAATGAACAATTATTCATTTGAAACGACTTAAAATTGAAGTGATTCGATTTTTAAGGATTTATATATAAAAAACTTTTGAATTTCGCAATTCTAATTTTAAAAGAAACGGAAGAAATTTTGTTATATAATATTTTTCCGAATTGGAAGAGGAACTTTTTTCTTTTCTACATTTTTATAGAGGAGAGGGCGGGAAAATTGTGTACCTTTAATATTTTTATTGAGTTTGAAAATAGGAAATTTTAGTTTTCAATTTTAGTTCAATTGACACAGGGACATTTTATATTTTTAACATATTTATCGAGTTGGAAAGGGGGAAATTTTGGTTTTCAATTTTTTATCAATTAGAATAAGGATAATTTTTATTTTTTCATTTCTATCGAGTTGGGAGGGAGTAAATTTGTTTTTTTAATTTCTTCTTTTAATTGGATGAGTGACAATTGTTTATTTTTTAGATTTTTATGCAGTTGGGAGGAGGAAATTTTGGTTTTCAATATTTTCTAAATTGGAAGAAACACTTTTTA
This sequence comes from Melikaiella ostensackeni, assembly GCA_032362435.1. Lineage (NCBI taxonomy): Eukaryota > Metazoa > Arthropoda > Insecta > Hymenoptera > Cynipidae > Melikaiella > Melikaiella ostensackeni. The sequence continues at coordinate 9,527,855 of JAUMHM010000071.1, read as the reverse complement.
TTTTTAAGATTTTCATCGAGTTAGAAGGGAGGAAATTTTGTTTTTCCATATTTTATGAATTGGAGGAAGGATAATTCTCTATTTTTAAGATTTTTATGGAGCTGGAAAGGAGAAAATTTTGGTTTTCAATATTTTATGAATTGAAAGAAGGATGATTTCTTACTTTTAAGTTTTTTATCGAGTTGGAAGGGAGGAAATTTCGTTTTTTTAATTTCTTTCTCAGTTGGATGAGAGACAATTGTTTATTTTCAAGATTTTTATAGAGCTGGGACTGAATTTTTGTCATTTCTTTTGTTTTTGAATTGGAAGAGGGAAATTTTTTCTTTTTAACACTTCTATTGTTTTGGAAGGGAGGAAATTTTGGCTTTCAATTTTCTCTGAATAGAAAGAGGCAATTTTTTCTTTTTAACACTTTTATTGAGTTGAAGGGGAAAAGTTTTTATTTTCAATCTTTCTTCTGATTTGGAAGAGGGTAATTTTTTATTTTTAACATTTTTATCGAGTTGGAAAGGAGAGAGTTTTGGTTTTCAATGTTTTATGAATTGGAAGAAGGATATTTTTTTATTTTCAGCATTTTTATTGACTTGGAAAGGAGGGACTTTTGGCTTTCAATTTTTTCTGAATTGAAAGTGGAAGATTTTTTGTTTTCAGAGTTTTTATTGAGTGGATAGGGGGCAAATTTTATAATTTTAACATTCACATGAATTGGAAGAACTTTGTTTTTGATTTTGTACTGAATTAAAAGAGGGACATGTTCTATTTGGAACATTTTTAATAATGTGAGTTGAAAGGGATTAGTTTTAATTTAGAATATTGAAAAATGATAGCATGGATTCATATTTTTTAGCCAGAAATCTTTGAGCTCTTCAATTTATAAAAGTTTATAATTTGAAATCTTGCAGTTTAATAAAATTTAATTCAAAATGTTTCAATGAAAAATGTTAAAAAGCTTCCATTTTATGCATGTCAATTATTGAGCCTTTGAATTAAAAATTTTTTACGTTTCAATTTTGAAAGCTTAAAATTCAAAAGAGTTCCACTTTGAATACTCTAATTTACAGTTCAGTTTTGATTACTTCAAATGAAAAAATTTGCATTTTTAAGAGTTCTCACTTTATTTTTATTTCAATTTTAGTGACCTTGAGAAATTTTTGTGAACCGGGAAAAAACTGGGATATGACTGGTAATTTTTCCCCTCAATTAAAACTGCCACCCTGAATAACCAGTTTTTTAATTTCTCGAACTGTGTAGTAATCAGTGTACGTACTATTTTTTTTAAAGTCTTCGGAAATCAGGTTGTACGTTTTCCAGCGACATTTTTTTTTCCTAAAATTTCCGTTTCATAAATTCGTGTTTAGTTTTGTTGAAGTGATTATAGCTCCACATTCCTGAGCCGATTCCCGAAGTTTGGTGAAGTCGCTGCTACATTTCCCGAACTATTTAGGAATTATTGTTGCATTTTCGTGAAATTTCGCCTGAAAAGTAATTCTGGAATTCACCCCTGCGAAATTTATTTTGAAATTGAAATCTAAATGTAATTGCTTTTCTTGAAGTTTCAATGCTAAAATTCCTGTGAACTACTTCTTCGAAAAGAGCCACCGCTCTCGAGCGGAATGACGCTTTCATTTCCTCAACTCTGAATTTTATAGCAGGAAAAAAGAAGCATTAGCTACCGGGTAAAATTATTAAAATACGCTGACTCGCAGTGAGCGAGGGAAGAAGTCGAGAGGAAAGCGAATCCACCTTAGAGATAAACAGAAGAGCCGAGAATGAATAAGGGGAACCGGCTCAGGATTCTGTGACGATGATAAAAGGAAGAAATATCGAAAATTGCTAAGATTACGAGGCTCGGTCTCTAGACTTTCTATAACGTCCTGAATACTTAGCTATTCAAATTTCATTCGACTTCTAGATTATTTTTTCATAAAATAAGGGCATTTTGAAAATTAATTTAAGAATGCTTTTGATACCATGAAAGAAAGCTTCTCAATATTCCGTCAAAGATATTAATTTAGGACATCATAAAGAAAACTAGAAAATGGATTTGAGATGCTTGGAGGAATGATGAGATCCACGTGGCTGTCAATGAGAAAAATTAAGCATACTCAAGAAAGCTGAATTTTAAAGGTCTTATCAATGAGGAGAGTACTGGACTAGAAAATAATTACATGAATAAAAACAGAAAATCAAAGATACTAGTCAAAAAAAGCATAACATCTGTGACACAGAAGAGATGGTGAAATAAGAATCGCTATCCTCGAAATCATATAGGCAATTAAGAAGCTAAAAAATAGTAAGGCTGCTGGTGTGGATGGTATTACCGCTGAAATGTCTAAGAGCGGTGGCGAATATTTGTTGTGTCGCTGAACGAGCTTATAAATATGTGTGCTAAGAACGGTGAAGTTTCGAATAATTGGAGAAATGCGAATATCGTTTCACTCTACAAGGGAAAGGGTGATAAAGGTGATTGATAAGGTCATGAGAGGAACTAAAGAAAGGATCTGGAAAGTCCAATGTGGATTTATGCCAGGGATATCATGTGCGAATCAGATATTTAGTTCGAGATAGATCATAGAGAGGAGTTTGAGAGTAAGCAAAAAAGTTGTGCATTTGTTGATCTGGAAAACCCTTCGATAAGCTGGATAGAAATAAACTTTGGGAAGTCCTGAAAGAGTATGGAGTGAATTGTTGGCTTCTCAAAGCTTTTAACCTTGAAGTGACAATTGATAGAAGAGAGTTAACGGTTGTTAACCTTCTTGATTTTTCCAAGGCGTTTGACACAGTCGACCATAATCTACTATCAACCTGGCTCAAATCGCTTCAGTTCTCTAACATGGCGGTTAAATGGTTTGAATCTTATCTTGGCAATCATTCTGTAAGAGTACAAAATAGCAACGTTAGGTGTTCTGCGTGTAAAGAGGTCAAGAGTTGTGTCCTTCAAAGATCCACTCTTGTCCCTACTCTATTTATTATTTATACCTCTGATCTCGGTAGCCAGCTTCGACATTGCAAGTGCCACAAATATGATGATGATTTTAAGCTTCATCTCTCTGGGCCTCTTGTTGCTCTTAAAAACTTACTCCAAAAGGTATAAGAGGATATCGATTTGGTGGTGCAATGAGCTTTAACTTCTGGTCTCACTCTTGACCCAGCTAAAACAATGGCTATTATTATAGGACCTTCTTCCTCTCCATCACCTGAAACAATTGCAACCCTACCTTCTTTCCTGATTGACGGACGTAGCATCCCCGTTATGGAATCTGTTAAAAATCTGGGCTATTTTCTTAATCGCACTCTTTTTTGGAAAGAACAAGTTTCGAAATTTCAAAAAAAAAACCTTTAGAGATCTCCAACAGCTAAATATCAATAAAGAATCACTTCCTACTCGAACACGTATTCTCCTAGTTAAAAGCTTTATCCTCCGTTTCTTTGAGTATGGCTGCCTAGTATATGACGATATTACTGACGAACTTAATGCCAAGCTTAAGCGTATGTTTAATGCTTGCATTCTGTTCATATACGAGTATAACATCTTCAAAAGTGATCATATAACCCAGTATCAAAAGAGAGCTGGACGTCTGAACGTTTCTAAAAGATGATAATTTTTTATGGGCAACATGCTGTACAGCATATTCAGCACGGAAGCTCCGCAATGCTACTTTAATCTCTTCCATTTTATTGATAAAGATCAATCAAAACAGTCCCAACTCCGTGATGGGAAAACAGTACCTAAAATTCAATCACACCGCACTTGTAAAATGCAAAGGTTGTTTATTATTTGTGGTGCAAGTCTTTGAAACAAACTACCTATAACAATTAGAAGTGCACCTTCACAATCTCACTTCACAAAACTTCTTTTTTGTTACTTATTTCATACTTCAAATCTGACTATTGAAATCATTCATTGGTAACACATAAGATATACTGGCGTATGAGATTGCGTAAGAATGTATCACTTGTAATTACGTTTATATGTGCATATGTATATTTTTACATTATCTAGCTTTTAATACTCCGCATCTAATTATGTGCATATATTCTTTTTTTCCTCTATCGTTCATTACTTTTTTTTTCTAATTTAAATTTGTAAATCGATCGCTGTAACATTACTATATCTGTTAGATCGGATACTATACTATATCCAAGATCGGATATAGGTGAGTGGACCTCGTTGACTAAAAAATTAGTCGTCTTGAAAGAGCAACAATCCTACTCATCAGGTTCAGGAGAGAATCTATTGTTCCTGCACAAACTGAAAATTTAACTGAAAATTTCGATTCAGATAACTCGCATTTTAATGTTATTAATAAACTAGATAGAGCTAAAGCTTTATATCAAAAGCAAACTTTAGATTGTGAAATCTAAAATCTAATCAATAATATCAACAATTTAGCGAATTACATATTGTTTCTGAAACATCGTTTACTAAGATCTATACACGAAAACTCTATTTACAACTTTTTCGAATCACGGGATTGTATACTACATAAACTTGAATATGAAAAACGAGCAGCATGCATCAAAAAGTTTGAATTCAGAAAGTATAAAATTTTGAAAGAAAATGAAGCCATCAGGAATATCAGACTAAAAAAATGTTTCAAAAACATTTCAAACAAACAGATCCCAGTAGACATTGCTGAAAACATATCTCTAGGAAATAAATTCGGAATTCTGTATAAATCAAACCAACTTTCTACTAACAATATCATTGCTTCTGGTGAACATTGAATCCAATCTTTAGATATATCCAAAAACTATAAATCAGAAAAAAATGACGAAATTGATTGTTAACCATAAAGAAAATAACAAGTTTAAGAATTATAAGTTAGTTGAAGAAATTACTGATTATCAAAAGGATAACAAAGACCTTATTTTTCTAAAAGCTGATAAAGGCAATATTACAGATGTCGAGGAAGTGTTGAGTAGTGGATTTGTATATAAAAAAGTTAACACAAGTTTATTTCCTACAATAGAAGAAAAGTGCAATGAGATTGTTACTAAGTGACATAATAAATCCTATATCAATGATCAAAAACAGTTTTCAACAACACAGTTTCCTCTTTCAATAAATGTTATTATAAGCAAACATCAGGTTGTCTAATGGGGTTCCCTTCATCTCCAATCATATCTAATATTGTATCAGAAAATTTAGAATCTAGAGCCGTGTCACTTCTAAATATCAAGCCGTTGTTTTACAAACGCTATGTCATGGTGTGTTTGCCATCATTCCTACTAAAAAAATTCAGGAATTTGTGGATGTGTTCAACAGCATTGATGAGGTGGTTCAATTCACTCATGAGATTGAGGTAAACAACACTCTGAACTACCTCGATTTGTCAGTGATCAAAAAAGATGATGGACTAATACTTACTAATTGGTACAAAAAACCAACTTTTTCTGGTCAGTATTTAAATGACAACTCACACCATCCCTTTGGACAAAAAATAGGTTTAATCAAAAATTTAATCGTTAGAGACACTAAATAAAAATGATGAGTTCAACTCTTCCTTACATACAAGGTTTGTCAGAAAGAATTAGAAGTTCCCTCAAGAAATTTAATATTAATGTTTATTTTAAAAATGGAAATAAATTAAAGAATTCATATATCAAAAAAAGATCCAGAGTCAATAGAAAATTTTCCGGGTGTTGTGTTTACCTCATAAAATGCAAAGGTTGTTGAAATATTCACATAGATGAAACGGGCAGAAGACTAAAAACGCGAATAGCTGAACACAAAAGGGATTGCAGGATCGGTAATAATAATACAGGCCTTGCATAAAAGCAAGGCTGCGTTATGTCCGCCTGGATTTTCAATATATACATGGACAAATGTCTCAGAATAGCTATCTTCGACGGAGAAGACATCAATCTCGGAACAGTGAAAGTGCGTGGACTGGCGTTTGCAGATGATAAGATTGTTACGACAATCATTCGATGACTGGAAGAGAATGACGACCAGACTGGATACCAGCGTGAAGAGTATGAGTCTTAAAATTAACGCAAATAAAACAAAAATGATTGTGTTTGAATTTTATTATTTGTTTCGTGTATCTTGGAAGCTTATTTATTGCTAATGGAGAGATAGACGCAGAGATGTCCAGACCTATAATCGAGGACAGAAAGATTATCGGCAAAATTTGATTATCGTACAAGCCATTACTATAAGTAAAAATTTAACGAATGAAGCTAAAATTGCAATATATAATTTTGTGCTTGCACCCACTGTGCTGTATGGTAGCAAGACCTGGACGTATCAAAAAAAGGATAGGATAAAGTGAACGCGGTTGGCATGCAATTCCTGCGGAATATGTGCGGCAAAACGCTAATGAATAAGTAATGAATGGGTTCTCAAAGAATGTGGTGTAAAGGAAACATTGATTGACAAGAGTGAAAAAATTGCTGAAATGGTTTGTTCGTGTTGAGAGAATGATTGGAGGACGTTTAACGAAGCAAGTGCATTTAGGTAAAGTGAATGGTGGCGTATCAAGAGGTAGACCGAAGAATGAATGGTTGGAATGTGTGAATGAGACTCTAAAGAGGTATAATAAGTTGTATAAACACAAGAGCTTGCGTGGAAAGATATATGAATGTAAAGGAAGCAAGATATGTATGCAAGTATAGGCATGTATGGAAGACAATTGTTTTTAAGAAAAAAATTCATGCCTGAAACAAAAGATTTTGGATACTCGTGGGCCCTCATGTAGAGCTTTGCATAGTGGATGTGGTTGGGGTAAAGAGTATGCATCTTCCTATGAGTTTATCAGTCAGTTTGTGAGTTTATGTGTGTATCGTCATGTATGATGGCTCTTTAGGATTTGGCTTATTGGTATAATAATAAATAATAATAATAATTTGAGGATGCTTTCGATACGTTGAAAGAAGGCTTTTCAATATTCCGTTGAAGATATTAGGGAGATTGAAGCCCGAAACATGGCGTAATTTGTTTGAAATCCTCATCGAAATTCTTATACGGTGAGTGTGCAAACATTGCAAGTGTCGTTAAGCGGAATTACGTTGAGCTCGGTGCAATATAATCCTGACAATCTCGTTCGGCGTCTTCGCGAACGCTTTTCGTCTCTCTCTCTCTATCTCTCTCTCCATAGCTCTTTGTGGTCTCTTTGCGTGCGACTGTTTGGTAACGATAATGGAATTATTACCGTAATGGAATTTAATGACAGACCGGCTGAAGCGATAATCCGACTCTTGGCAATTCAACTCCACCAAAATGTAACAAAAACTATTTTGTGTCCATAATTAAGGGGTGGGGATTGAAAAATGATCAATTTTAGAAATCAAAAACACCTAAACAATGAAAATATTCGTGCTGGGAGCGGAGCCGAAATATTTTGGAAAGTGTGATGATTTGATGAAAGTTGAAACATTCTCTGAAATGCCCAGAAAGGAAAGCGATTATATGTTTTTAGGGTCGCTGAGTCCGAATTTGGGATTAGTTTGACCCTTTATGTCTTGATGAAATCTTTCTCCCTGATCCTCAATGTGATCTCTTAAATTCATTGGGAAGTAACCTATGTGAGAATCTAAGAAATGTAACTGCAGGTTCATCAAACAACCCAGCTTTACAAAGTTTATCACCAGACCAGCTACTATTTTCTTGAAGTTCTCACTTTTTTGGTTGCCGGGGAAGTTTTTGGCAACATTTTTAAAACTTGTTCACGCAGCTTTTTCTTTGTTTTTCACGAATTTGATGAAATTTTGATCGTTCAACATTTTGCAGATTTGTGGGCCATCAAAAATACCCTCATTTAGTTTGGCGTCTGAAATATTTGGAAATTTTTTTTCTGTGAATATTCGAAACATTTGCCTTCTTTGTTTAGAGCCTTAACAAATTGCTTCATAAGAACTTGAGGAACTTTATTCTTGCCTCCACTTAAGATGTAATCGTCATTTAAGTAATGCTCTGATCCATCACTATATTCATCGGAATCATTTTCTTCTTTGGATTCAATTTTTTTTCTCAATTAATCTACTTTATCGGAATCGCTTTCTACTTTTGGATCATTTTGTTTCTAGAAATCATCAGAATTTCTCTCATTTCTTCATAATGCTTCTGGGTTCTCTACTGTTTTAACATTGGTATACAAAAGCATTGCTTATTTTTTCTGTTGAAAAATTGGACGCCATTCATACGAAAAGTAACAATCCTTTTAATGCAATAGCTTTTTCCACAACGTAGGTTTGTTATATTCTGTGTCCTTAGCATTTCTAGTTAAATCCGTACGATTCAACATCTTAGAACATGCTGCACATATTTTGTGTGGTACCCATTTCTTATCCGTTATTTCAAGATCAAAGCATTCCTAATATATTTTTTTGATCTCACAAATTATTCTTCGATCTGCTGGGGGCTGGTATTTGCTATATGTGTAGCAAAAAGCTTCAGTGTCCTTTTTGCATGTATGTTTCGACGGAAAAGCTAAAAAATTTTTGTTTGAAGGTGCCACGTGTGTTAAAAAAACCGCTCTTGAACTATCTGATCGGTTATATATAAATATGCATTTGTATTTATCGTAAAAGTTGAATTTAAAGTTTTGGAATTAAGATATTTAGGGCAAACTCAGACAAAGAAATTGCAAGTTTATAGAATATTTGGGAAAGGTCTTCAAATTTCAGTAGATTGAAATTGAATTTTCTCTGAATTTTCTATTGTTTTAAGATGCGAATTGCTCATATAGCTGCAAAAGTATAGATTATGGCGCGCATTTTTGAATGATATAGGTTTCTATTTGAAAAATTAATCACAGCTTAGTAAATAGGCAGGGGGAGTTCTGTTCCGAAAAGTAAGACGTACTCTGGACCATAATTTTGCTTACTTTTTACAAGACGGAGTCTGGACCAGCTGGTATTGCATAAAGGTATGCAATACCGGCTAGTCCAGACTCCGCCTTGTAAAAAGTGAGCAAATTTGTGGCCCAGAGTCCGTCTTGTAATTTTGGTCCAGACTCCGTCTTACTTTTCGGGACAGAACCCCCTCTGTCTATCTACTCAGCTTAAAAAAAAAATAAAGAAAGAAAAAAGAAGAAAGAAGAGCCAAAATTTTTAAATATTGGAATTATAGGGGACTTTCTGAAAGATAGGGGATGAAGGGGAAAAAGGGGAATAGGGAACCAAATGTGTACCCTGTTTGTTTCATTTTACTTGAGTTCAATGTGAATTATCCTGAATTTATCCAAATTTATTTGAATTTGTTTAGAATTCAATAATATTAATTTGCTGAAAAACTAGGTAACTTCCGCATGAATTTATTTTGAATTAACTAAAATTCATTAAGACTCGCTGTAGAATTTGCTAGGACTGAGCTAAATTGAATTAAATTCGCCAAAAATTGAATTGTAATCATTTGTTCTCATATTGATTGATCAACGATTTATTCTTAATTAATTCAAATTCAACAGAATTTATCCGAGTTCACTTGGTTGATTTCACAAGAATTTATTTGAATTCGGGTAACCTTGATATTTAAAACATGAAAAACTTATTTCTCAATTACATACTTTCCAAATAAAAATCTCGCATGCGGTTGGACGATAAATTCCAGATAATTTTTTTCGGAGAGCGTGAATAAAATTTGATAAATATTCCCAGAAGCACATAACTCACTGAACATTGTGCCAAGGGACAACTTAATTTCATTTCATTTCATGACGCGCGAGATGCTCTTAAAGAGTTGCGAAATATGATCTTTTTACGCCGCAGACTGAAACTCCTAAGTATGAGAATTGCAATCAGTGTGTAAAAATCTCGAGCAGGTTTCTGCGCGAATTACCGTCTTTGTATTCCAGGAACCAACCGGACCTTAAGTTACGAGCCACGTTGCCAGAATGTGCGATCTTGGAAATTTGCAGCTGTAAAACGAAACACGTGCTCTTTAATAAAAAGAAATGGTAAGAAAAGAACAAAAAGCAGTGAGAAAGCAGTTTGAGCTATACTACAAAACACTTAGCGTTTTGTAGAAAATGCGAAATTGAAACTTGGGACTGTCTCCACACGTTTTGGCTCCTTAAAACGCGTGTTTCCCAGCATTTTCTATTATTCATGGCGAACAGCTATTCACTGAAATTTTGGGATTGCGCAGTGGAGGTTATTTTTTCACGTATGCGCCAAGTTTAGCCAATAGCTGATCATCCTGATCGCCATGAACAATAAAAAATTATAGAAAACATGTGCCCTAAAGAGCCAACAAGAGTGGCGACATCTGCTCTGAGTTTTGAGTGTGCAGCTTAACTATAACATTGTGCGTAATACACGAGACGTTGGACATAAATCGTTTAATTTAGGACGCAAGACATCAGATATGACACTCAAGGCTTCAGGTGTAACAATACAGCTTGAGATTTACTGCGTTGAAGGGAAAACTTCGTCAGAAAAAACGTAAACACAACAAGTAAAATGTCAGACATGAAATGTACTTACACCGTACGCTAGTCGCAGGCTTGAACTGCTTAAGTGGGGATAAGCGTAGCTTAGGCATAACCATTTATATCTCATATTATTCCATGGAGCATGAGAGGGGGTAAGTAGATAAGTAAGACGGGAGTCTGGCTCAAAAAGTAAGACGAAGTCTGGATCAAAAAGTAAGACGGAGTCTGGATCAAAAAATAAGACGGAGTCTGGATCAAAAAATAAGACGGAGTCTGGATCAAAAAATAAGACGGAGTCTGGATCAAAAAGTAAGATGGAGCCTGGATACAAATTACAAAACGAACTCTGGATACAAATTTTGTGCACTTTCTACAAGACTGAGTCTGTATCAGCATTTCAAGATGGACTGTGAACCAAAGGCTTCAATATTCGAGCACGGGAATTAAATTTTTTCGCCCCAAAATAATATAATTTATATATATTTAATGCTTATCGCAATGGTGTCATATTACGTTGTCAAGATCTGCTAACGTCTCAATGACTCATGGCTCCCTTTGATGCGCGCCGACATCATGCGTCAGAGATGAAATTAAATCTTCATGCTGATATCAATGAAGAAACGTTAGGCATACAATTGGCAGGATTTATGTCTTTAAACAAATGGATTGTTTAGGCATTCCACGAATATGCGTCACCCGCCCGACATAATTTCTTGGATGCTTTTAATATTAATTTTCTTAGTTATAATGATATGGGACTGAAAAATATTGCATGAGATTGCAAAAGATTCCACGGAATATAGGAAGTTCATGATAGAAAATCATTGAATAGAAAGAGATTATAGAATAAACAGCATTGGAGTAAATAATAAAAAAATATTGAAGTAATTAAAGTAAAAAATAGAAAGACCAGAGAGAAACGATTTATTTTAGACCACTCATAATCTCAAATGGACGTACTATACAAAAAATAGCGATTCTGCACAAATAAACTTTACGCAGAAAAAATCTGTGAATTCCCTTAATATTTTTTTGGAATCGCTTGTTTCATTGCAATCCATGAAAATCAGTAGAAATCCCTTGAAATCTTTTAACCTCTTTTGTATTCCTTAGAAATCTTTAAAATATTAATAAATATATAGAAATCACTTAAAATTCCTCCAAAATAAAATAAATCTATTCCTAAAAGTTCTTTAGAAATCCGTTGAAATTTGTAAAAACTCCTAAAATGTTAGAAAAACTTGGGGTCCTACAAAATCCGTTGAGCTGGTAAAATTGATGTAAATTTCTTGAAATCTTTGAAAATCCTACAAATTTTCTGACATCTCTTAAAATTTTTTAATTTCTTTGAAATTCATTGTAATCTTAAAAAATGACTTACAGAGTGGCCGCAAAATGCAACAAAAAACTTCCCGGTCATTTCCTGGTTTTTTCCCGGTCATTGAAATTAATACATTCAATCTTTTAGAGTTTAAATTTTTTTAGTTTGAAGTGTTCAAAAGCAAAATATAAATTGAATCAGCCAAAGTGAAACTTTTCTGAACTCGAAACATTTAAAATAAAAAATTCCCTCTTCCAACTGAGAAAAAAATGTAAAATTAAAATTTCCTCCCTTCTAACTTAATAAAAATTGAAGAATATTAAATTGTATACTTTATAAAGTTACCTATGTGCATATTCCAAAGAACGTTCAGAATTACATTTTGAATGAATAAATAAAAATATAATAATAATAAATAGAAAGATTCCAAACTTTCTTTAAAACTGAACACTTTTTAAAATAAAATTGTAAAATTAAAGCTTTTCTTATACTGGTTCTCTAGAAATCCCTCAAAATCGAGCTTAAAATCTTTGGAAACCGTGAAAAATTCTTTAAAATCCGATGACATTTTTAATATTCTCTGAAGTCTTTGAAATACTTGGAGTTACTATAAAATCCCTTAAATCTTGTCAATTTTTTTTAATTCCTTGAAATCTTTGAAAATCCTACAAAATTCTTTGATATCCCTTGAAATTTTTTGGAATCTTTTAAAATAACTTAAAATATTTAAAATCCTTTGAAAGTTGTTTAATTCCTTCATATCCCTTGAAATTGCAGAAATCCGCAGAAATCCGTAGAAATCAAATTTAATTTATTCCTGAAAGTTTTCTCTAAATTCGTCAAAATCCCTTTAAATTCCTTGAAATCTTTAAAAATCGTAAAAATCTATCAAAATGAGTAGAAATAATTCGACATCCCTTGAATGTAAATTGAATTGAATTTATTAATTAAAGTTCTTAAAAAATACCGGTCATATCCCTAGAAATCTTAATGTTAAGAGATTCAGTAAAATCCTTCAAATCTGGTGAAATTCCGTGAAATACCTTGAAATCCCTTGAAACCTTTGCTTTGCAATCGCTAGGGATCACTTGAAATTTCGTTCTCTAGAATTTAGTTCTCTAGAAATCTTTGGAAATTTTACAAATTTTTTGAAATCCCTTGAAATTTTGTAAATTTCTTGAAATTCATTGGAATCTCTTAAAATAACATAAAATCTTTGAAATCCTTTGAATTTTAAAAATTCTTTTATGTCTCTTGGAATTGTTGAAATCTCTTGAACTAAAATGTAATTTGTTCCCTAAAGTTCTCTAGAGATCATCTGGAATTCCTTGAGTATAAATTAAATTGAACTTATTCATTAAACTTCTCTAAAAAAACCCGTTCAAATCTCTTAGAATATTTCTATCTATTTATCTATATATATTTCTAATATTAAAATCCTACAAAATTTTCGAAATTCGGTGAAATTTTTGAAATCTCTTGAAATTCCTTGGAATCCCTTAAAATACCCGAAAATGTTTTTAAAATCATTGAAATCTTCTAAAATTCCTTGAAATGTTTTGAAATCCTACGAAACTCGTCGAAATACTTTTAAATCACTTTAAAGTCGATCAAATCCTTCAAAATTAGTTGCAGTATCTGCAAATCCTATAAAATCCTTTAAAAAGTCTTATAATCCGTGGAAGTCCCTCGAAATACTTTCAAATCCATTGAAATTCCTTAAAATTCTCTGATATGTTTGGAAATCTTTTAAATCATTTCAAATATCGTGAAATTTCTATGAGACCTGACGAAATCGCTTAAAATCCGTGGAATTTACCTGGAATTTCTTGAAATTCGATAAAATCCATTGAGATATCTGAAAACTTTAAACTATTTTGGAATTCTGTGAAATTCCTTCAAATCTGTGGTATCCCGATAAATCTCTTGAAACAGTTTGAAATCCTACGTCATATCAATAAATAAATCCTTCGTTTGTAGTTTCTCTATTTTTTACATGGATTCTTGCAATATTTTGACATCATATATTTCTATACTGATTTTCTGATAATGATTTTCTATAATGACTTTTCTATAATGATTTTCTGTAATGATTTTTCTAGAATCGCGAAAGAATTATAAGAAATTCATTATAGGCGCGAAAATCATTATAGACCTATACTGAATTTTCTATAATATTTTTTTCGTAAGGAGGGATTACAAGGGATTGTAAAAGATTGCATGTGATTTCATGGGATTGCACGAGATTACATATGATTGCAGAGAGAGTGTATGGTACACCAGATTGCAGAAGTAGTTAACCCCTCGCTGCAGATGTTCTCGTCCTTGAATGTTTTCTCTGTATAATTCTAGTTAAAAAATAATTTTTTACAACACATATACGAAAATGGCTATATTCCGTGTCTGGAAAGTGTGCACAAAGTGCCAGATTCCTCTACGGTGAGATTAGCGTGCGGGTGTCCCATATTCCCGCACGCTAATGTGTAACTCTCGTGGAATAGTCAACTTCTCGCCCTTGTTACACAATATCCTCTTCTAGGAAAATATAAATAGAACAGAAAGGTTTTTTTCAGGAAACTTCGAATCCATATTAATTTTTCTAGTACATTTAAAGCTCAAATACTAATGAACCCGGCAGCTCGAGATCGATCATAGACTGGTTTGCATGAGGACGAGGCATCCTTTCTTCAGCAGGCTGGTCCGTTACAGAAAGCCTGAGCCCGGAATATGCATACGGGTGCTTTTTGATCGTTCCCACTCGAGGAGTCGGGTGTGCAGCTGGTCATTAGTTCCTCGTTTCGAATAAACCACTCCGCCTCGCTCGTCAACAGGTATTACGTCATTCGTTTCTTTCCTTGCTTGTACGATGCCCGCCGTATGCAAATAACGAGACTCGTGAGTTAGCGCACCCGCCATTATCATTCCCGGCAGTAGTCTAGTGGGCTGCATAAAATTACGATTATTATCATTATTCCAGCCTGTCTGCAATTTCCCAGACGAGCTAGACTACTTATCAACCAAACGTAGATTTTCAATTTCTAAGTTTACAAAATTATATACTTTATGTATTACGCCTGCGAAATTGTAGAGAAAATGAAGAAAATTAATAGTTGTGTATTAACTTAGTCAGCTATAAGGTGACATTTGACTCCAGGAAACTTTTGCGAAAGAATTTGAGTTCGCAGAATTCACTACAATGAACGCAGATAATGAGACATTATAAATATTTTGCAATTTGTTTAGAGTTTTCAGGGTTTTATTAGATATAAAAAGCTGTTGACGACTCGGCAGTTCCCACACGACTGAATGCTTCATCATCCCCGCTCCTCTCAGTACTCGCGTTAGGCCGCAACTTTAACCAATCACGCTGCGCTCCCCACTCTAGGCTTCTGTTTCCCCTGACCAGTCGTGCTAACAGACCGCGACTTTTTCAACTGCGCAGGCGTCGCGTAGCGAAGGAGCGACGAGGAGATCATCCGTTTTGACCCTTACTCCACCATTGCACGACGCCTGCGCAGTTTATCAAGTCGCGGTCCGTTACCACCACTGCCCCTGACCGTCGAAGGCTCAAGTGGAGATAAACAAAATTCTTAAAAATCTTTTTAGGAATTAACTAATGAAACGAAATTTGAGTTTAAATTCCTAAAATTCAAGCACTGACTTGTATCTCTGCAATTTTCTTTTAAGAAATGTCTATTGTTGGGCGAAATTCTGACTAGCAGCAGAGCGCGCATTCGTAAAAGAATAATAAGCATAAGCAATTTGAATGAAGGCATTCCTCTTCCTTGTCGAGCGCAGAGAAGAAAGACTTAAAGTCCCACTCGTTTTTCAATTATAAAACTGTTACTCTTGAGATTTTCTAGGCTTGCAAGAGAAAGAAATTATATTATTGCTTTTACTGGTGGAGTTAGGAGTTCTGTTATTGGAAATGCGTTTGGCTTATCCGATTAGCACTTTGGACGCCTCCTCGATTCAGTGCTACAATCGATTTCCTTGTACGGCTCGACCTATTCTATACCCGTTAGACACGATCTTGCCCTTTAGTTTACCTTTCCTCGCCTATGGTACAAGACTTGCTTTAGGCTAGGAAGAACAGGCAAGCGAGAAAGAAGGGTAACAAGGGTGCGATTTAAAGAGCAAAGAAGATGGTGAATGATACTAAGATAAATTGCTCGTCAGGCTTAGGCACTTGATTTTCTCTGCAGCACTCGTCTAGACGACGTTCTGGCTTGATTTTCAGGTTCATTCCCTCGAGAAAACAGAAGAGGGTACTTCTCGCTTTTTCAGGAGTGAAACGAGACAAGTGCATTCCTTGAAATGTGCAAAATTGGACTGGAAATTGTCAAAATTAGTTTGAGAATTTCGTGATTTTACTTGAGAATTAGGTACATCATTTTGTAAGTGAATATTTCAACAAATCTTTTCCAGTCGTGTGGCAACCCTGAATATGGATGTGCAAGATTAATAAAAAATTGTTTTCAACCATCTTTGATGAAGAGATCGTTGTTCAATTTGTCGTGTAATTGTATATTGTTGGCATTGAGAACAACCTAATGCTGCTAAACATCAAAAGTACTTGAAAGGTTGTAAAAAATTTGTTAGTGATTGTAAAAATTACTTCTTAATTTGAAAACAATTTCGAGAGCTGTTTCTAAGTTCCTTTCGTTTTCTTCACACTTTTTTCCTTACTTTTTTTATCACTTTCTGAAAGAAAATTTCAGACGTCGACCTCTTCTAATCCCATCAACCACGTGGAGGCCTCCTCGATTTCCTGACGGACTGATCATCGACAACGATAGGATAGGGAATGAGGCTTTCCTACGAGTCTCTCTATTTCCCCAACTCGATCAAGAGATCGATCCTTTCTCCAGTGGAGTTTCTCTGGTATCCAGATCTCTATAGTGTTGCTTTGGAATCCTGGGTTGGGAGACCCTCTTGAAGTCCCGAAGGTACAGCTTCCGGAACTTTAGGAAGGAAACACTGGCTCTGTTTACATTAAACACTTGATACTCAAGTTGAGATAGAATGTAGTTCACCAGTTTATAAGATATTTGTGTGAATCAAATTCCGACAACTAGTGAATTTGATATATTTCAATAGAAAATAACTTCGAATATGATACTTACTCAGAATAATTCTAAATGCTTTTCGTATCTGTACTTTCTATACTAACATACAGAATCACCGAGATTCGAAATTAGTCAGTTAAACTAGCTATTAATTAAATTGATCTTTTTCTTACTGGGATAAAATTAAATTCAGTGAGTCTGTCGATAAAATATTTTCAAACATTCTGAATGCAATTAATGAGAGTACCAAAGAGTGGCGAAGGATGGGTCCCAGACTGTTGCTTACAAAGCTCAGCCGCCAAGCGTTTCACAATTCAGTCCGGACGTCGAGTGAAAGGAGTGCTCGGCCCTCGAGGCTGAATCGTCCTGAGTGCGATCCTGCAACAGGAATTGCTCAGCAAATAACTCGCTCCCCCAGTACTGTTGGCTATATCTCCCACTCCTTTTTTTCTTCGATCCCTACTCCTCATCTCTTTTGTCTCGGAAGCGCTTTGACGCAAGATCGACAAACACCAGCACGTTGAAGGTAATTTCCTAGCAAATTTCATTAAAAGCCAGCAGCCGATATCACTAGGTACCAGAACGACTTTGAACTTTCACTCTATTGAAAAAACTGATTCTGAAGATGTGAAACTAGAATCAAATAATGACAATCTGATCTATCTAGGAAGAATTGGGGCGGGAAGTATTAAATTAATGATTAATAATCACATAACGTGACATCTTCCCCTTGTGGTTCGAGCATAAGTTTTATCATGAGTACTTACTACAAATTTTCAATTCTATTTGATCTTTTTTCATTTAAAAGTGTAATTCGTTGGCAGAGGGTTCAAAACTCCCAAGACAGAAATAGGCTACATAAAAGTTCGTGTTTTTGTTCAGGTTCGAGTTTACAAGAGTCGTTAACACCTGTTCGTGGGTCGGAAGAAGAAATAAGCATTGAGCAAGCACAGGGCTTTACGACTTGCCGTGATGCCTGCCAACGAAGAGGAAAAAGGATCTTTCTATTACTGCCAGCCTGACATGTAATATCGCTTTAATGACAAGCCAAGAGAAACAATAGTCGCTTCTTCCTCTCCTTTTTGTTCATCGTTCATAAGGTTGATCCTTGTACTTGCTCTCTCCAGCGAGGTCTTACGTAATTCCTGGGATCATAAATGCCATCCTATCGTACCTTTCTCGTATGCACTAGTTCTTGCGCTAGTTCAAAACACGCGAACATCTAGTCGTTCTGATTAATTCAGAGGCCAACCGACATACGAGGTTTTCCGAAGAAACTAGTCATGTTTCACTGGAAACACATCACCGATCCGATCTACAATCAACTCAGAATTCCATTTTTAGTCACATCCGCAAATGTTCGTAACTCACCTGTTTTACATCGACATTTACATATGCCTTCTTATCGAAAATCTGTATCAGCATCTACATTAGCATCTTTTTATCATCTACATTCACATCTTCAGCGACAGCTACGTCTACATTTAGAACATTTTCGACATCCCTGTTTCTCACAACCACCTCTAAATCCATATCTAAAATCTTGAGATCTTTGATTCTACGTCAACATTCTTCTGCTGCTTAAATCAAAATAACGAGGCGAATTTTGATTAGTTGCTTGTTTTACATGGTTACTTCATTGAGACAGTTGACTAATCCACTTGTGGCTTCTTAGGCTTTAAAGAGGATGACAGATCTTCATCCGCATTTGATACTTCCTCCACATCAGCTTCGTAACCCTCTTCATCTGCATCAGCCTAATAATTTATATCGGTCACTCATATTGCATAAGTGTCATCATCTGCATCTACATCCGGAACATTATCTGGACCAGCTTCCAGTGCAACATTTAAGTGTTTTAAAATATTTGAATATCAATAAGCATCCTCTAAAAATCCAAATACGGTCTTCATCCGTACAGAATATTTTTATATAAAAAGGAACCAATATAACTATAGTTCCTCCGGATTTAAAGAAATGATTACAAAATGAAACACAGACATTTATTTTATATATAACAACAGTTTCAACAGTCTGAATATTAATTTTGAGTGAAGTTTCACTCAAGCTGGGGCCAAAATCAGAGCACCGTTGATGAAAACCAAATTTCGCCTCTGGCGATGGCATCACGCTTGTTAGTCCAAAACCTGTGGTCGGGTATGTCCACGTACAAGTCCGTTGAACCGAGTTTAGACGATAGTTTACCGAGCATGCAGAGGGCTGTGTGCACCAAGGATTTACGTGACGCCATGAAGGATCGCGTGCGGTGCCAGGAAGTTGGAAGCAAAAGCGAGCCATCCTCGCACGAGGATTCGAGCCGTTAGTTGGCAAGGGGAGGTTAGAGTAAATAGAAGAGAGGAACAACCATGAGTCGAAACGTCACTCACAAGAATGGGAGAACAATACAGTACAAGCGTTGCTTTAAATGAGCAGAATAAATGATGTTCTTTTAAATTTTACCCTCTTTATAAATCATCCCTCTTAGAGCGATTAAAAAACTGCTCCCGAATATAAAAATGCACTTTTACAAATGTAGGTAGTCGATATCACCTCTTTCCTCATTTTTCCCTCCAGACAAAAATTATGTAAATTTATTTCTAATATATAACTTAGAAGTTTTCATTTCTTTCAAGAGCACCAAATCTATAGCTAGGGCACGTGGTTAGTATCGGTTGGGCGTGGTTAAAGGGCGTCCGTAGTGGGCGTGGTCAATAGATATATATGGCGGGCCTGGTCAGTAGGCTTATCTGATAGGCGTGACCGTTGGGTGTATTTGGTAGGTGTGTTCAATGGGCGTATCTGGTAGATATCGTCAATGCGTGTATTCCGTTAGTGTGGTCCATGGTAATATATAAAAGCCTGGTCAGTGTGAGTTTTTTATAGGTGTGTCCAAACTGAGGGGATAATTGGAATCCCTAATGGGCATGATGAAAATTTGTCATTAATGGGGTTTCTATATAGCATTGATTTTAGAAGTAGTCAATGGGCGTCGTATATGGGTGTGTCCTAAGTTTTTGTACTTTAGTGACCACAAGTGTTCATATACCGTCCCCTAGTAAACATCGCTGTTGATGTAGGCTTGTTTAATAGAGATAGGAAGAGGCGTGTATAAACGGACTTGATTTTCAACGCATCGAAGAAGCGGTGAAATAGCACACTCAGTATGTAATAATAATTTTCGTTACTCAAGAGCTCTCTAGAAAGCGTAAAAATTAAATGTGACTCATCAGCGCGTTTAATTTTTTGGTCCTAAGTGTCTCTAGAAAGGATGGATCATGACCTTGTGGCAGTGGCTACCTCTTTCCACGAAAGAAGTTCTCAAATGGTCTTCCAGGATATGTAACTACTTGATGTGTTCGATAAGCGTAGAATTGTGACGTACTCTATATATAGTAAGTATAAACAGGGACGTAACTAATCTGTCTGGCAGAACGAGTTGCTAGTGGGTGTAGTTAAGAGGCGTTACATGGGGTGTGTCTATTGAGTTGGAACTTATAATTGGTTGGATCTTATAATTATTAACCTTACTTATATCTTACGCTCTTCTTTTTCTTATGTTCATCGTTTTATATCTAACGTCTCTTCAAGTTTGATTATATTTTTCAGCACTAAAAACCACGATTACCTCAGAATTTACCATAAATATCTGCATCCACCTAAATGAATGCTTAAGGACAAGCTCAGAATCATTTTAATCTCGTCGCCAAGAGCGGTACAACCTGAGTAATTCAATTTTCGTGTAATGAGTGGTTTTTGGCCCTTGTCGAGATTGAAATCTCAATATTAACGAGTGCGCACTGATCACAGAGCCTTGCTGTAAATTACTGATTTTTATAGTGACTGTTATAAGCCGTCTTTAGGGCGAAGTGCAGAGCTCAATTTAACGAAGGCTCTTAAAATCTTAGAGTGGGCGAGATTCTGGACACACCCCGTAACCCGGATTCGCCATGGTTTTGCTAACATAGGTGTTGAATGCATGTGACCGGTGCGTGTGCTTCGACCCCTCGGTAATCGGCCGTGCTGCATCGCTCGATATATGCTAATACTGAGATATTGTTTCCGCGTGCGATCTCTCTTCCAATCTCTTCTTTTATCTCTCTCTCATTCCCATTATTTTACTTCTTGCTGCAGGCCATTCTCGATTCTCCGCGCCCATCATTGAGAGATATCACAGTTGATCTTAACATTGTATTATATTCACCTAACAGAATACTTCACAGGTGTAAGTTGAGCAGGAAATGTATTCATTTTTACATTCTTATCATGTAAGTATTGGATTAGGTCTAGAATTGAACTTCTGGATATTGTAAATACGCGTAAGACATAAAAAATAAAACTTTAGGAATAGGAGGTAATATGTAAAGGGTAGGACGCGAGGCGGAAGATAATATTCAGTTAAAATTTTGTTGTTTCGGAAACATAGTGTGTGTCGTAGAAGTGGTTGATTGTACTAATTTTAAAAATTAGAACAATCTACCACTTCTACGACGCCCGACAAAATTTTAACTAAAGCTGTTTAGGACTCGTATTAATGGCAAGTATTTATCACGCCCATTAGAGACTCCAATTATCCTCCCAGTTTGGAGACACCTATAAAAAACTGACACTGACCACGCCTATTATATATTACCATGGACCACACTTATCAGATGCACCCAATGACCGTACCTACCAGATACGCCCATAGAACACATCGACTAAATACACCCATCGGTCACGCCTATCAGATACGCCCACTGACCACGCCTGTTATATATTACCACTGACCAGGCACATCAGCTACTTCCATTATACACAAGTACCAGACACGCCCATTGACCAAGCCTAACAAACACGCCCATTAACCACGCTTACCCAATTGTCTCACCTATATTTGTAGAAGTGCATTTTTAAATTCGTGAGTAATTTTTTGTTTGCTCTAAAAGAGATGATTCGTAAAGAGGATAAGATTGCAAAAATATTCCATTTATTCTGAGGGAAATAGCAGTGCCCAATTAAAACAACGCGTGCATTGTATTGTTCTCTCATTCTTGTGAGTGACGTTTCGAGTCATGGTTGTTTCTCCCTTTGATTTAGTCCATCCTCCCCCTGTTAACTAACGGCTCGAATTGGACCGCTTTTGCTCTCACAGGTATAAATTAAGCAGGAAACGTATTTACTCTTACATTCTCATCGTATGAGAAAGTATTGGAGTAGGTCTGGAATTAAACTTCTGGATATCGTGAATACACGTGAGACATAAAGAATAAAACTTTAGGAATACGACGTTATACGTGAAGAGTAGTACGTGAGGCAGAAGACAATATTTAGTTGAAACTTTATTGTGTTGGAAACATAGTGTGTATCGTAGAAGTGGTTGATTGTTCCAATTTAAAAAATTGACCGCGTCTAATGTTAGACACGCCTAACGGTTTTCTAAGAAGAGACACGCAAGATCATTATTTCAATTTCATGGACGACCCACCCACGAGAAAATGAATCGTTTGCTTTCGCCTAATGAGCCTCGTGATTGTCCTCAAGAACGAATTGAGAACGTCGGCACATAACGCTTTCGCTACGCTCAACTATTTTCCGGGCTAGAATTGTGAACTGTTGTTCATCAATCTTAAAGAGAAAAGATCCTTTCGGATTTTCTCTTCCGTGCGATTTTCAATCATGTCCTATAAACCGGGGACCAATTTATCTTAAAATTCCTTCAATAAATAATAATCATTTTCGAACGGACGGCAGTAGCTGGGTGGTGATTCTCGACTTCTTCGAGATCTCGAATGTTGGGTGTTTTACTTTACTACTATCGAGCGGGAGGTTTGACGCCGAGAATGGATATGGGCACTCGATGCTATCGAATATCTACATCTAAACTCGTCTTTCGGCAACCGGCTGCGTTCGGGAGTTTTTGTTTTCTGCAGTTTTCCACTCCCCTGACCAAATTTTCAAGCGAATGGGAACGCTTCTTATAAAAATCCGACTGCGGACGGTAAGGAATTTCATAGGTTGAAAACCCCCACAGGATTGAGTTTGTTAGGCATTGCTTGGAGGCTTATTATGAGAGTTGGGGGTTTGGGGAAGGGATTTGAGCTAACTTGAACGAAGAGCGGCAACCTTATGAGAAACGGTTCAAATTAATTTTACAAAATTTGTACTACGAGCTAGAAAAGCAAGGACATTTCGACGAATTAATTATGTACTCCGATTTTCTTTGATTCTAGCCTTTTAGTACCGCCAAGTCGTAATTAAAGGAAATTAACAAACCGCGTAGCGCGAACACTTTGCATCTCTAAGAGCTTAATTAACTTGTTTTATGAAATTTGCACCAATGTTTTTCCAGACTGACGCTCCTGGCAAATTGCTTCCGGCAACTCTGCCTGCTTTAACGACTCGCACAAAATTGTGGAATCGCGGTGTGAGCGAATTCCGGTTCGACTGGTTGCCTCCAAAGATCAAAACTACCGCGCAGAGCATTCGTACGCGGTGCGCCTGAAACTAATCAAAACTCAAGAACCAACTACGAACAACGACAACACGCTTTTCAAACACGAAACGAATCGCTGAACACAGACAAGGATTTTCTTTATTTGATTTATTTTTTCCTATTCTAAGTCTTATTTTTCACTATGTTCGGACGCAAAATGTTTTTCTCTAGTTCATTTTGGATTCTGCGATATAAAAGGCCTGTTTATCAAATTTTGTTCATGTGTTTCGTATTAGCCGGAGTAAACATTTTGTTGTTATTTAATGTTGAATTTTCACGCCCCATGTGTATGAGGTTGTGATATAATAATGCCTATCAATTTTTAGTTCAATCAGATAATATTTGAGAGTTTCTACAACTCCCTTGAGAATTGTGACTGTGAAATTTAAAAAAAAAATCGAAACGGATTTGAGTTTTTGTTCGTCAATAGATAACTGAAAAACAATCAGTACTGAATATATCCAAACTTTTGGGAATGACTCTCATTTTTATTAACATTTACACTACTGACAGAATTTTTTTTCTTTGTTACAGGTGAGTCCAAGTTTTTACCATACTAAGATTTTCGTAAGTATAAAACAAATCCGATATTTTAAAAATGTATTGAGGTTTCGCAAGCACAAAACGACAAGTCTTGGGAAAATATATTTAATTATACTTTCTAAAATCCAAAGGCGGCTTCAGGTCAAGGAAAACCTAGGGATCAGGAAAAAGTCAGGGAATTTTGTTTGTCAAGAAAATCTAGGGCAAAGTCAGGGAGTTTAAAAAAAATGGCAAAAGCCAAGGAATTTCTGTGAGAAGTACTTTAAGTAACTATAAAGGATAATCAGGTCTGCCACACAATCACTTTTGGTCACTTTTTAAAATGAAAAGATCACTTTTGCCATGTTTCTTTCAGTAAATTAACCCATGGGTTAACCCCTATTGAATTGAGTTCTATACCAATTCCAAGAAATTTTTAATAAGATTTTAATAATTTCAACGTATTTCAAAGGATTTTAAAGACTTCAGGGGGTTTTTGAAACTTCTAAGGAATTTTAAAGAGCTTTAAAAAGTTTCCAGGGATTTCAAAAGATTTTAAGGGAATTCAACAGTTCTTAAAAGATTTGAAATATTTTGGGGTATTTGAAAATATTCCAAGGCATTTTCAAGAGATTAATAAACTTTCAAGGAATTTCCAAAGATGCGAATGATTTTAAGGAATTGAAAAAAATTGAATGGGGTATAAAATTTTCTAGAATTTTTGAAGATGTGGAAGGATTTTATAGGTCTCATGAGGTTTTAGCATATATTGAAAGATTTCAAGGGGCTTTATAGGATTTCCGAGGATTTACGTGATTTTAAGGGATTCTGAAAGCTCTCAAGGGATTTTAATAAATTTTCCAGGATAACATAAAATGTCATCAGTTTTCATGTAATTTCACGGGACTTAAAAATATTTAAATGCATTTTAAAGAATTTATTCACAAACGTTGCGGGATTTTGTAGAATTTCAGAAAAATTTTGAAAGATTTTGAAATTTTTTAAAGATTTTAGGATATTTTAAAATGTTACAAGGAATTTTCAATTGATTTCAATAATTTGAAGAAATTACAAAGAATTTTAAAGATTTTAGTGTATTTTTAAAATTTCCAAGGAATTTTCACGAACGTTAACAAATTTCAGGGTATTTCAAAAGATTTTAAAGGATTTCAAGTATTTAAGGATATTTCGAAAGATTTTAAGGAATTTTCAATTGACTTTAGTAACTTGATGGGATGGCGAAGGATGTAAAAAATTTTTATGGTATTTAAACAAATTCCAAGGCATTTTTAATTGATTTCAACAATTTAATGGGATTTCAAAGAATTAAAAATATTTTAGGGAATTTCAAAAGATTCCAAGAAATTTGTAATTGATTACAATAATTTCAAAGATTTTCGAATATCTGAAATATTTTACGGAATTTTAAAAGATTCCAAGGCATTTTCAAGAGATTTTAACATTTTTAAGGGATATCCAAGGATTTTAATGATTCTAAGGGATTTAATGGTGAATTTTGCTACAAATGCGGAAAGTAGGCAGTTCCACATTAGTGTGAAGTTTGCTGTACGAGTACGGTATTTTTTGTAACAAATGCAGGGAGTTTTCGATTTGAGAAAAAATGAAAACAAATTTTCCGAAAATTTTGGAAATTTCTGGTAATATTAGCAAAATTTACCCAAAATTTCAGGAAATTCATAGAAATAGAAATTGGTCCAATCACTATCCACTACTTTCAATCAGTCTGTCAAGCGCCAACTCATAATGAAGAGAGATTATGATTCCGGCAATCCTGAAAAGTGATTTTGAATCGAAACGCGCAAGCGCAACAGCTAGAAAAAGTAATCTTGCTCAAAGTGCGTAAGCGCAGCAACTAGAAAAAGTGATCTTTGATCAAAGACTGCAACTGCAGCAGCTAAATTAAGTCTTTTTATAACTGCTTTTTACCACGGTTTCGGAGTTACTCGCTTCCCACACACTATACATGCCTCGAAAATCGAACATTCCATTCGTGCGTTACAAAATAGTATATTGTCCAACTAGGGAGGAAAGTGAGCGATTCCGACCATCGTCACACTCGTCAGATTCGACAGTATGTACCGGCGAGAAGAAAAAACTCCGGCTACGTCATCATTTAAAACTCTCTAGGGAGTTATAAGGCCATTTTCGTCCCGCTTTGTATGCGCGAAATGCCACGAGTCCCATGCATCTGTTACAAAAGAAACTTTTCTTGCCCCACTGTGCGTCCTCCCTAAAATTTGTAAACTCTTCGTCAGATTATTTTTGGAAAAAGAAACGTGCAAACTCTGCTCAGAAAGAGAAATGCGAACGGCAAGACTAACTTTTGAATGGGACTATCACGTACGTAAAACCTTAGGCCCATGACCCTAAAAGGACGAAATTCCCATTTCGCGAACTTGTCCTTTTTTCTCGACTCCGGAAACATTTCGTGACACTTGCGTGTAAGACACGGTGAGTCCGCATTTATTTCTCGACAGGATGGGATCTCAGTTTACTACGCTCGGATAAATGGTGTTTCTGTCTTACGGACTGTGACGTGGCAATTTAGGCATTTGACCCGCAAAGGTCCCCTCAGAGTTCAGCCGTTTAACCTTCCTACGATGTCTCTGTTCCATCCGTGCATGGCGATACTTGAGACCTCTTCGCTTCACATCTTCCGACCTCTCCTCCAATTATTTATCTTTTTTCTTCAAGATCGAAATAAAATCGTTTTTCTTATGAAAGTTTTTTCTGTACAAAGAAAGAATACCCAAAAAGTGAACAAATCAAAATCAGACTTCGAAACTAAGGTAGAGGCCCCGGTTCGTAACCCCCGACCAGTTCGTAACCTAGGAAACGTATAAATTGATTTTCTATATAATACAATAAAAACTGTTGGCTGATGTGTACTTCCTTTCAAAGTAAAAATGAAAATGTACAAAACTGATATGAGATGATAAGCATTATTTCGCCTTTATCAATTCGAAAAAAATAAAAACGCCGCACTCTGCTATTCACCGTGACACAATGCACTTTCAGACCAGCTGACTATAAGACCAGCACTCAAATGTCTTCACGAAACTTGACAGCTCGTCGTGTTGTGAGTGAAAAAAAGTGGCAATCCAGTGGACAGTGATAACGTTCGCCTTGTTTCAAATGCTGTCATTTGAGTAATTAGCTTTTCATGTCGAAATACAATACTTTCTGAGTCGGTTACGGACGGGCACCGAAATATCAGCAGTGACGCATCTGTAACCCCTCTGGCAAAAACTCTTATACAAATTAAAGTATGACACATATCGTTAAAACGCCGAAGCAAATCTTTACTGTAATTTATATTCTTCAAATATCTATATTAACTTTTACCTTTAATCAAAAACGAAGAATGAATGCGTCATTTAAAAATTAACAGTCCTCGAATCGATTATGAGGTTAGTATACAAATTGACACACTTGGTGTAATTTGCTGTTGACGCCAGTTAGTGTCAACTTTGACGAGTCTCAAAATATCAACTCCTTCAAACAAAAGCTTAAAAATTGTGAAATTAATTGAATATATCCTATAATACCGAATTTACTTGCAAGCTGGTTACGAACCGGATCATCATTGGGTTGCAAACTGGCAAATTAAAGGCAAATGTACAATAAATGTACAACAGAAATAAAAAAGAGGGAGAAAAAGTGTCAACCAAACCCACCTCTCACTCTTTCTTTTCTCTGTCTTTTTTATACTACTGGGGACCAACATGTTTCGATCTCAGTTTAGACTTCCTCATCAGGGGTAATTTTTACGAAAACTACAATTATAAATAAAGAAACCTCGTGCGTAGAAAATCCAAAAATTGTAATCCAATATTTTCTTCACAGTAAAAATTCTTTTCGATTTTAACCGAGAAGAAACTTTAGAAATACGAGGTGCAGGGTTCAAAGTCACGCCATAAACTGACATTGACTGCCGACAAGAGACCTCACGGAAATTCTCATATTTTTGGAAACTCATTTTAAACCACCTGTAGGAGAGACGGGCGACTAAGACTCTTTATTTTTTCAGTACATAGCTATCCCAATGTTA
>JAUMHM010000071.1:9475269-9485605 GCA_032362435.1 Melikaiella ostensackeni | reverse complement strand
CGGGTGCTCTGCGCGCTCGATCTTCTTGAACCGCATCTACAACATTTTGGTGGTTTCGGGTTATCATGTTGTTCCCAGGAGCAGCTAGGGAAACGGTTCGTCCATCCTTGTAGAGCCCCGCTTACAAGGATAAGGCTGCATACTCTGGGGGGTCGCCCGGTATCCCATAGTCACCGTTAGAGACACCTTACCCAGGTGCCATTCAGGTTTCGGCACGATTGTTCACGCCTTAGCTTAGGGGTATTTCCTGCGGGACCATCCCTGAACAATTGTCTGCGACTGCTTATTAACTTTTGTAACCGTATTCAGCAGAAACCCTCGGCACAGGGGCCTTCCATTCGCAACCTGAGGACGCGTTCGGTGGCTTTGTCATAGGCCCTTCGGTTCTACTCCAAAGGAACCAAACCGACAAAAAAATATATATATTTCTCTATGAATTTTGTATCCTTTAAAATTTGGAAATAGGTTTAAAGATTTATTGTGATAACCTGAGAAAAAATTTTGAAATAAATTTGATGAATCGCAGCACATAAAAATAAAAACAATGTCAACAAAGCAATAAACTTATTACTTGTTTATTTTTCCATATGAAATGAAAAGTTAAAACTACTTTTAGATACGTTTTTTTATCTCCTTGACTAATAATACATTGTGTGTCTTAACATGGTTCAACCCAAAGTTCCTTGCACTGTAAATTTTCTTTCTGATTTTGAAAATGGATTATTTCTGCATTTTTTACAAACTAAAATTTAAAAAATCGGCTGAGCCGTTTTCGAGAAAAGTCATTTTTTATATTTATGTAATCGAAAATTCGATTTTTTTCTACATAACTTCAAGCGACGTTTTCTGCTCCACCTGGCGTCTCATCTCGAAAGATAATTTCGAAAGTCTGTTTGAAAACTATGCCGATGACGACAGTATACCAGGAAGTTTATGCAGTTCATACAAGAGAGATATATATCGAGTAAAAAGTGGTGCTGAAAAGGAAGTAGAGTTTCCAAATTCATCAATATTTGAACCACAGATTAAACATTAATTTTAAAATTAAACATAACATCAAGGACCGGCGACAAGTATCAGAAGTTCACTTGAAATTAGGCATAGATGGAAGGGGTGGATTTTTGAAGATCTGCCTTTCAATTCAATCAATTACTAATTTAGTGAGAGGTCGTGAGATAAACCGTCCAATGTACGATGAGGGTATCGCAGCTTAACGATTCAAGGATTCTGGAGTGAAAAAATTATTCTTGTTAGCATTAGCTCCATGTGTTCAAGAGAACTGCGAAAATGTATCCCAATTATGGTCTGCATTGAATTTTAGTACTTTCGAAGGCACAATATTAACTGACTTGAAGTTAGCAAATATCTTAGCAGGTATTATGACACACAGTAGTGTTTATCCATGTACATGGTGTGACGCAAAAAAAGGTGAACTCGATGCCTGTAGTACTCATAGAACAGTTAGGAACGTATTGGAAAATTATGAGAAGAAGGTTAAAGCGGGGGCTTTGAAAGAGCGTGCCAAAGATTTTAAAAACTGCATAAATTCACCGCTATTTACGGCTGATAAAGACAAAACATTTCTAGATCTTATTCCGCCACCAGAATCACACTTAATGCTTGGTGTAGTCAATACGTTATTCACGCATGTGCTAAAAGAATTTTAAAATGAATCTTTGGCATGGGCAAAGGCCTGTTATACTCAGCGAGAGATAACGCACGGTGGCTCAGCATTTAAAGGAAATTCTTGCAAAAAACTTTCAGAAAATGTTGATCTGTTACGTAATGAACCAAATTTAGGTTTACTGAAGTACGTGAGAACCTTTGATGACTTTAGAAAAGTCGTCACTGCATGTTTTGGAAATAATCTGAACACAGATTATAAAACTTGTATAGCAGCTTTTAAAAAATGTTACATTGACTTGGAAGTTAGTGTAACTCCTAAAATTCAAGCAATATTTTTTCATGTGGAAGAGTTTTGTCAAAAAAAGCAACAGGGACTGAGATTCTTCAGCGAACAGGCCAATGGAATCAGTGCATTTTAACTATAAATGTATCTGGGAGAGGAACAAGGATCCAGAACTCATCCGGACTACCCAAAAAAAGCTTTTGCGCGCTGCTTCTGCATATAACAGTTTGCATATTTAAGTAGATTGTATATGACATTGAATATTACGTTTAGAACAAGAATTGTACAATCAAAAATGAAAAACATTGCTTTTTAACAGAACCAAATTTTTTTTGCTTAACAAAGTAAAGTTTTTTTGAATTTTAGATGACTTTCCGTCGAACCAGTTTGAAAAATAAATTTATTATTCATATATATTACGACTTTCCGATAAAATGAATATAAAAAGTGACATTTCTCAAAAATGGCTCCGCCGATTTTTTTGATTTTAGTTCATAAATAATGTTGAAACAATCTATTTTCAGAATCAGAAAGAAAATTAACAGTGCAAGCACCTTTGGGTTAAATCATGTTTAGACCCACCGTGTCGACTTTGTGGAGACACCTTGCATTACACTTTCGAGCCATTGTTTCACTCGACTCAGGTGCGACTCCCCATATCGAGGTCTAAGATGTTCACACATCAAAAATAAAATTTGTGCTAGATTTGTGCTCTATTGTGCCGTAAAAGATTTTTTGACAAAATCGAAGTTTGAGCCAGAATTCTCAAAAAAAGTTTATAAGGCCAGCTCCACCATTTTGTTTTTTCCAAAAAAAGTTGTGCTGGGCAGCACATAATACGTCCCGCGACGAATATTTCTGGAAGGTAAACGCTGCAAGGGCTGCTTTTGTTACAGCAACAAAAAATAATGATCCAAATAAATTACTCTGAAATAATTTTTAGGGATCCTATTCGAGGAAATGTCGAGAAATTTCCGCAGTATTAAAAGTGGTTGGCACTACGGATTTTCTGGAAACCTTAACGACCCAGGGCGTGATGTTCTCACATCCCTAAAAAATCAACTTTGCACTCAACCCGATCAGAATTTACTTTAACGGGTGCTAGGACAGTTCTCCATCGGCTGTTTAGAAAGATCAAAAAATTTCCGCATTAATTAAAGTAGTTGTTACCACGGATTTTTTGAAAAACTCAATGACCTAGGCGATGATGTTAATCTCCTCAGGAAACCACCCTCGTAGTGACACCGATCTGAACTTACTTTAAGGGGTGCTAGAAATTTTTGTTCATCCCCTACTTAGAAAGATCGCAGAATTTCGGCAGTAATCAAAGTGGTTGGCTCCATGGATTCTTAAAACAACTCAATGACCCAAGGGGTGATTATACAACATCCCTATGAAACCAGTCTCGGATTAAACCGACCAGAACTTACTTTGTGGTGTACTAGAAAGTTTTGTTTATCCTCTTTTTGGAAAGATCGAAGAATTTCTGCATTAATCAAAGTGGTTGGCACCACGGATTTTTGAACAACTCAGTGATCCAGGGATGATGTTCTAATAACCCTATGAAACCATCTTTGGAGTGTAACCTATCTGAATTTACTTTAAGGTGTGTTAGAAATATTTGTTCATCCACCCACTAGAAAGATCAAAGAATTTCTGCAGTTATCAATGTGGTTGGACCCTAAGATTTTTTCAATGACTTGATGTCCCAAGGTTCGATGTCCTAACACCACTTTGAAACCACCTTCGGAGTGACACCGATCTCAATTTGCTTCGAGGGATGTTAGTAATTCTTCTTCGTCTCCTACTTAGAAAGGTCGAGGAATTTCTCCAGTAATCAATGTGGTTGGACCCTAGGATTTCCCATAGCGATAATATAATATCATCCTTTGATTCATTGATTTGTTCAAAAAAACAAACAAACAAAAGAACAGTGGGGCCAACCACTTCGATTAATACAGAAATCCCGCGATCTTTCTAAGTAGGGTGCAAGGTTTTTTGGGGATGTAAGAACATTATCCCCTACCATTGAGTTTTTCTAAAAATTTGCAGTCCTAATCACTTTCATTAATGCGAAAATTTTTCGATCTTTCCAAGCAGAAGATGGGGAAATGTCCTAGCACCCGTTGAAATAAATTTAGATCGGGTTATTATTATTATTTTTCAGGTAGAGAAAAAAGGGCGAAATCTTTCATAGACGTAGTATTGGGTTCTCCTAGGAGATTATCGAGCCCATCGAGATCTTTCGTCCTCATCACTTGCGTGATGATGGATTCAATATGCTTCCAGGACTCCTTAGACTCCAGCATATGCGGAACGAGTGTTTTGGGAGAGAGGTGAGTTCCCACGGCCTCACAACCGCTCGCGCCTGCCTCGCCCCGTCCCCATAGCCTCATTCAGAGAGACCGTCGATCCCTCAGCTCTCAAAAGAGCCGGGGGCAAACTCGCCGCCTGAGCTTGGCTAGCCGCAGAGACAGATCGAGTGGAAAGCGCTGAGTTAGACCCATTCGGGTCTAACCCCTTTCCCTCCTCCGCCACCTTCCTTTCTTTTTCTACCTTTAAATTTTTGTTATTGGGGTTTATTTTAATCCCACGAGAAGCTAGGGAAATAAACGGTCCGCCCTTGCAGAGCTCCGCATGCAAGGGTAAGACTGCGTACTCGGGGAGGTCGTCCTATGTCCCCGACAGGCTGTTAAGACACTTTCGTACCCCTAGGTGCCAAAGTGCCAGGGGCCTGGTCACTCAACACCCCTGGCTTAGGGGGGTTGCCACATTGAGTGAAGCACTCAATGAATATCCGTTCGTAGGCTACCACACCAACGGAGAGCTGTTTCTTAATCGCAGTACGGGCCGCAGGCTGTTCCTGTCTCGATCCCAGACTGAAGTCGGTCCGGAAGTGCCCTCGACCCAGGGATTCAGCAATACCCACGTTAGCTAGGCTCTTTCACTTTTCAAGCATACCCCTGAGCTTGGCGCATAAGGGATGTTGAAATATATGAACGTTATAACATCATCCCTTGAGTCATTGGGTTGTTGAAAAAAAACATTGGGGCAAACCACTTCGATTGATGTGGAAATTCTTTGATCTATCTAAGTAGAAAGTGAACAAAAATTTCTAGCACCCTTCAAAGTAAATTCAGATCGTTGTTAATGCGGGGATAGTTTCCTGGGTAGGTGAACATCACTTCCTGGGTCGTTGAGTCTTTCAAAAAATTCATGGCGTCAACCACTTCGAACAATGCGGAAATTTTTCGCTCTTTCTGTGCAGGAGATGGAGGAATGTCCTAGCACCCCTTGAAGTAAATTTAGATCGGGTTTTGTGCAAGTGTGGTTTTTTGGGAATGTGAGAACATCATGCCCTGGTTCATTGAGTTTTTAAAAAAATCCGTGGTGCTAACCATTTTGATTAATGCGGAAATTTTTCGATCTTTCTAAGTAGGAGATAGAGAAATGTTTTAGCACCCGTTGAAGTAAATTCAGATTGGGTTTAGTGTTAGGGTAGCTTTTTGAGGATGTGAGAACATCATTCACTGGATCATTGAGTTTTTCCGAAAATCCGTGTTGCCAATCACTTTGATTACTGTGATAATTTCCCGATATTTCCTTGAATGGGTTCCCTAAAATTTATTTCAGAGTAATTTCATTTTGATCGTTATTTTTTGTTGTAGTAACAAGAGCAGCCCTTGCAGGGTTGACCCTCTAGGAATATTCGTCGCGCAACACTAATATAATTTCTCAACTCCTAAGATTTTTCTAAGTGAGCTAGTACAATTTGCATCCCTCGGTATTACATCAGTCCAACTATTTGTGCAAAGGTTTTTTCGTCGCTGTTTCTAAATAATCAAACTTTCTCTTTCTGGCTGTTATTGTGAAGGTCGGTATTTGTTCTCGAAGATCGAGCGCACTATCGCTCTCTTCTTTCATCTCGTCATGTGTAACAATTGTAACATGCTAGCGGGCGCCATGATGGGTATGCCAACAGGAGAAATGGCGGTCACTTACACAGGGTTGGATTTCCGCTCAAGCACGCACGAGTACTTATACCGCACTGCTGATTGGTCCAGCATAACTATTCTATAACTCAAAAACTACAACTCCAACCAATCGTTGAAAAAAGAATTTTCGATTTATTTTTTATACAGCTATATAAGTCCAGACAAGTTGACCTTGGGCACCATGTATATGGGTGAAAGTCAAACAATTAACAAAAATTCGCTTCTGAACTTTTCTTGGAAAATGTGTTTCGTATATAAATGAAGCATTTGTCAGCCATTAGTAATAACCCCAATTTTGAGAAAAATAGTGATAAGCGAGATCAATTATGACACGCTATCAGGAGCACACTCGGGCACATCTACCATCGTCACTAGAGGGCCTCGCCTGCTCCTTATCGCTTATTCGCACGAGACAGTGTTATTCTAGGGAGGGAGGCCCTCAGGTATATTTAGCGTTCGTGGATTTCATTCTATGATGGGAGAAAATAGTTGAATACACTACATCCCTTCTCTGTATTATTAATTTTATTATTATTAACTTGACAACTCTTTATTTCACAATTATGTCAGAACTATTAACTATTCAAACTTTTCAACCATTAAATTATTCAACTATTTAACAATTTAAACTCATTTACTTTTAACCGTTAGAGCTTGATAGTTTATTGTTTTGTCTATCAACTTTCCTTCTTCGCCTTCTTCTCTGTCTTCTTCTGCGCTTCTTTTCTCCGGTACCGTCTTTTATTCATTCTACGCTTTCTTCAGATGTATAATATTCCATCTGTACGTCTTCTCCGTCCCATCATTTCTCACAATTTTGTCTCCTTCGCTCGAGCTTTCGACTGTGTATGATATGGGTTCAAAGTTTGAACTCAGTTTATTGCTCTTGGCCATATTCTTCACCTAAACTTTGTCTGCTGCGTGAATTTGAGTTTCGGTTGCTCTCGTCTTTCGTTCGGCATATGCCTTTTCTTTTCTGTCTGTGTCTTATCCTTGTCTCTTACTTCAGAATCATTGACTTTGGTTTTTATATCTTTAAGGGCATTGGTAGTTTTCGACTTGTGAGGGGATTTGGTGGATTGGGTGCAAATACTAGCATGCAACCCTTACACGTCTTTACAAGAGTTTTGGCGTCTTTATTAGTTCGAGGCCACCAGACCTTACTTCTCAGTCGGCCTTTCATGGACACGATTCCCAGGTGACCTTCGTGGGCTGCGTCCAGAACTACTTTTCTCAATTTATTTGGAATTCTCGGAAAATTCTCCAATGTCCTTAAGTGTGATAGCTAGCAGTCTGGAGTATTAAACTACTTGGCAGACTTGAAGCTCATCCTTCGGCGCACAAATATCAGTTGAGAGTTTGCATATCCTTGAAAGTGGGTCTGCGATGTTCTTCTTGACTGGTTGATATATTACTTTGTACTTATAGGATTGCATCCTCAAAACCTACTTTTCTATTCTTGCACAGGGCTTTGATTTGTGTCCAAAGATGAACTTTAGTGGCTTGTGGTCCGTGATCAACTCGATGTCTTTGCCAAAGTGAAAGATATTGAAATGTTCAATTGCTCATGCAAAGGCTAGAGCCTCCTTCTCGGTTTGGCAGTATCTTTTCTCACACTCTATTAATGTCTCGTTTCTATATGCGATGATCCTTGGACCATTCGAGTCTATTTACATTAGAACAGCGCTGAGACCGACTGGGCTTGCACCTGCGATCACTTGAATTTTGTCTTTGACGTCGTAATACCCTAGTGTTCGAATATTAGCCAGAACACTTTTGAGTTTCACGGACGCATGATCCTGTTCTCGAGTCCAGTATCCATTTTCCTACAAAGTGTACTAGGCCTAAAAAACTCTGTAACCCATCTACTGTTGCAGAGGCTCTAAAGTTTTTAATGGATTGAGCAAACATCTCCAAGGGTTTTACTCCATCGGTTGTCAACTCGTATCCAAGAAACCTTGTTTTTGTGACCCCATATGAGCATTTATTTTCATTCAATAGAACGTCGTTCTCGGCAAGAACTCGTAGCAACTTTTCTAATCGTTTTTTGTGTTTTTTCCTATCTCTACCGAAGACTGGGATATCGTTAATGAAATTGACTGTACCTTCGCAATTGAATAGCATTCCTTCTAGCGTTTTTTGGCGAATTTTTGGGGCACAGCAAATGCCGAACATTAGTCTTTTGTATCTATATAGTCCTTTTGGCCCTATGAATGTAAGTAATATGTCTATACTCGGGGTGTATTTCTATTTGGAAAAACGCAAGCTTTGTACCTATTCTACTAAAATGTTTGGCCTTATTTATCTTGGATAGAATCTGATCCATCGTTGTTAGTGGATGGTTTTTCCACAAGGTAGCTCCATGAGCACGTCTTATGTTGATACACAACCGAATGTCGCCCTTTTTTCTTAGAAATGGTACCATTGATGACACCCATTTATATGTACTTGTATCCTCTTCGACGATGTCACAAGCTATAAGCTCCTTTATATTTTTTTCTACTTAGTCCTCTAATGGAATTGGAATCCTACTATACGGCTACGACTCCAAAAACAAGGAGAGATCAGGAGCCGTTGTCTGTCGCCGGATGAGTGGAACGGGCTTTACATTTTCGGTGGGGTCCTACGCCATAGTCCTACAAACTGAGGTCATGACCATGCTCCAGTATACCTATAAGGCACAAGAGTGTGGTAATATAAGAAAATTTTCGCATTTGCTCAGTCAGCAGGGCTGCTATAATGGCCCTGAATGAAAGAACGACTACGTCGCTACTAGTATGGAAGTCAGTTAAGGCACTGAACGGTCTAGGGACGGAAAACTGAATGACTCTACTCTTGGATCCCTGAACACAGTGGCATTGAAGACAATGAGATCACGGATAAGCTACCAAAACTAGCAGTAAGAGAAGACGTTACTGGTCTCGAACCAGTCGAAGACATTTCCAGTAGGTTGGTCACTGGAGAAGTCAACAGTTGGCTGGCCGAAGAATATCACAATGAGTGGAATAAGGCCACTGGCTGCAGACGGGCTAAAGCACTCATGGGTATAAATTTAAACTCTAAACGAGCTGTGGATATACGCAAGCTCGGTAGGAACGAAGTCAAGGTTCTAACAGATGTGTTTATAGGGCATGGGAACCTCGGCTATTACAGACACGAGATAAGGCTCGCAGACAGCCCTCTCTGTCGCCTGTGCGGGAAGGATGATGAGACGTTGATTCATATACTTTGTCACTGCCTCGCAATCGCGGGGAAGCGTCTAGCACTCATGGGCAGTAACTGTATCAATGAGTCAGACATATCGGCCAAAGGCGGGGCTATGGTCCTCTCCGCTTGGAGAGGGCTTTGGAGTCACGCGTGGGCTTACTAGGGGACTCAGCGGGATCACTCAAGCGTCAGGAGCTCTTTCGGTGTCAACCCTAACAATAATAATAAGAAACGACCCACTAGTAAAACACCTAGGCTTGTGGCAGTTCTTTTGCCTAATAGATCTGTCGTTCCATCTTCGATGACATGAAAGGTTGTATGTTCTGTGCGGTAGCCTATGATGGTTTCAGTCTCAAATGAGCCCTTTGAGGGAGTGAGTAGTGTCACTACCGTACGCTATGTATGGTCGTATCAAATACACCTACGTCTTCCCTCGGTTCTATATGAGCGCCTGGTATACTGGGATAATTTTCTTGGGGTAAATGACTTCCTAAATGTAATAGATTTTCCCTTTTTTCAATTTCAATGTTAATGCCCGCAGCTTTCAAGTAGATGTTCTTCTGCAAACTGGGCCTGTATCGCCCTCGCAATCGAATCTTTGCAGGGATGGTGTTAAATTCAACATTGTTAGCCAGTGGGGTTACCTGTTATGAAATTTATTCAATTTAATTCCCTGGCTTTTGTCTGCTTCGAATATTATAGCATGTCCCCAATTCAATGGTCAGGCCTACACCTGCTTCTATTTACGTATTATATATTAAACTTGAAGGTCGGACTTTTATTTGGTTCTATTTACGTTTACAGTTTGTTCAATTTAATAATTAGATTTAATATACCTGCTCTAGTTTAATTACCTTTATCGAAGTGACATGCCCTGTCACGCAATTTGATGCGTTTCATAGGTTTTCTTTCTATTTCTTACTTTTTATACAATTCAATGCGTTTTATAAGGACTAAAGTTTTACAAATTCTCTTGCAATTTAATGCATTTTGTAAGTAATCAAAATGTACAAGAATCAATGCCATTTTCTCAATTCAATGATCAGAGCTTTCTCTGCTTCTTTTATGTACGTGAGGCATTTGAATGCACAATCAACATTTTTTGAACTAATCTAATACTGCACCGTGCTTTGCACAAGTGTGTTCTTTATATATATATATATATATATATATATATATATATGTGTGTGTGTGTGTGTGTGTGTGTGTGTGTGTGTGTGTGTGT
>JAUMHM010000071.1:9450010-9463088 GCA_032362435.1 Melikaiella ostensackeni | reverse complement strand
TAGTAGCTTAGCTTGAGAAGACCTGAGCTTACTAAAAGTGTTAGTTTTAGTAAGAAAACTCTCCCCGTAGAGTTCTTCAATAATAGATTTAATGCTTTCACGATGAATCATTATGATGAAAGGAGGTGTTTCGGATTCAATCTAGTGCAAAACTGCGATTCTTGCCGACGTTTCGTGAGCATTGCAGTTCTCTTCTTCAGGGCTAACCTAAAACTGAAGCTTCAGGTTATGTTGTTCTTATATGTACTCTCTACGATGCCTGTGATCGGCCAGAGCAGGAGTAGAATTTTGTCTTATATCTACAACTTGAGAAAGACTGTTTAAAGAATCTTCCATTTAAAGTCGTTATTTATGGACGTTATGTGGATGATATATTTTTAATAATTCCTAAACAATTTGTGAAACAGACATTACAAACGTTTAATTCTTTCTATCCTAAACTTCAATTCACTATAGAAGAAGAAAAAAATAGAACTTTGAATTTTTTGGATATTTCTGTCATCAGGTCTTCAAATAGTAATTTATATACTAACTAGTACCGAAAACCTACTTGGTCTGGTAGATATTTGAATTATAATTCCGAGCATCCTTGGTCACACAAACAAGGCATGATATTTGGTTTGATTGATCGTGCTTTAAAATTATCCTCTTTAGAATTCAGGGAAAATAATTTTAAAAATTTAACTTACATCTTAGTTAACAATGATTGACGAGTACCTTTGGTTAGATAGTTGACAAAAAGGAGAGTGCACTTGATTTACAACATAGAATCTAAAGAGAAAATAATTGAAAAAAATGTCTGTCAACGAATGAAAGAACATGATAGAAATGTAAGGAATCATGATAATTCTACAGCGTTAGCAAAACATTGTTTAGAATTTACACACAATTTAATCTCTTCTAGGCTTCCTTCACATTATAATATTCTAGTTTAGTTTAATGAAATTGTTTATCAATCTGGTTTCGAAATTTCATTCAACTATTTTGGTAAAGGGGTAATGATTCTTGAATTCAAAGTTATTTTTAGCCATAACGTATGAATTGATCCATTTAAGAACACTCAATTAGATTCAATACCTTTAAGAACTCTTACTTTCGGAAATGACTTGCATTATTATTTGTTTGTGTTTGTAGTTAGACGATCAATCAAAAATTTTAAAATGTGATCAACGAATTTTAAATTCCATTCCTAACTGTCATTTCCAAAAAGAAGAATTTTCACGAGACTATTCAATGTAATATTCTTAAATTGGTGAGTCATTCTTAAACTGAATTTAAAACTATGTTTTGACATAACCTTAAAAAAATTTCACATATATTGATTTTTTCAATATTAAAATCACAGTTCTATTTACATAAAATAATTTTCAGATTAGTTGAGGAGTTTATCAGATATTAATCACAACTTCTTTTACCGTGTTCTTCTCTGAGATAGAATGAGGTTAGGATTGGAATTTCGCGAATATTTGACTTTATTGTCATTTTTGTATACACAGCTATTTTTACATTGTAAGTATTTATTACATAACTGTTGTATTGGAAATTTTACTAATTGGTTTTGAAATTTTTTTTACATATTTTAATTTATTATCACTGTTATCTCTATTATAGGATTGCTTTTCTATTAAAGGCTTGAGAAGGGTCTATTTAAGACCGATACGTCGCCATTTATACAAATATATAATTTTATCCAAATTGATGTGGATTGTTTTATCTCTCATTCTGAATGACCTTTAAAGCCATTCAACGTTTCATATGAATTAATAAAAGGTCGAAACTAAAGAAAGTATAACTCTATTAATAATTTCTTCACAAGTTCTATTTTGTTTTGAATGGAATGATTCGAATTCAAATTTAGTGTCCTTCCTGAAGAAATAGTTTTTCTGTGCCAATCACTAATAATATAATTTTCAGCAGTTTCTATTACGGTCAAATCAAGAAAATTCAATCTACCTTCTGTTTCAATTTCAACAGTAAACTGTAATCTTGGATGTATACTATTGAAAACATTAAGTAGGTTATCTACATTTTGTGCATGTAAAGGCAATACAGAATCATCTACATATCTTGCATAAAAATCTAATTCGAAATTAATTCTGTTGAAAACTTCATTTTCCAAATCTTCCATCACAATTTCAGCAATAATTGGAGTCAAGACTGAGCCTATTGGAGTACCAAATTCTTGTTTATAAAAAGTACCGTTGAATTCAAAATAAATGAAATTGAAAACATATTCAATAGCATCGAGAAATTGTTTTTTTTTTTTTGCAATTTTAATGTGAAGTTTGATCGTATCCCATCAATTTCAATAGCAAATTTTACTCTTTCATATGGAATATTCGGAAACATGACTATTACATCAAAAGTGACAAAAAGCAGCATTGTTTCTAATTGATCTTGCCGAAAGAGTAACTGATTCTTTGATAATTTTACTGAGAAGTTCTTCTAATTTTGTCATGGGTGAACCTATTGTTGAAATAACCGGTCGTAAAGGAAATTCTGCTGTATGAGCTTTTACTAGACCACAGGCAAGAGCTAGATTTGTATGAATTGTGTCAATGTCGCACCTTTCGATATTGCTTCCCAAAACATTTTTGAAGTCTTAATCTCTTTAGAATTTCAAATGTACCTCTTTGAATCATTTTTGTAGGATCATTCGGAATAACTGCAAAACTATCTTTATCACTCAAGATATGCATCATTTTTTGATTATAAACATCTTTTAATATTGCAACAGTAATACTACCTTTATCAGCCTTGGTAATTAATAATTCAGGATGACGTTTTAAAAAAAGTTTTGTTCCAAATAATCCTTCGCTTAATTCTTTTTCTACTAGAGTTTGTGGAGTACCATTATTCAAAAATTCGTTGGATAAACCCATCAATCTTGCTGTGAATTCTTGTACTTTGTTTTCTGGTAATTTTTAAATATTGCTTCAATGTCTCTAACGATTTCAAGGAATTGAATATACTTTTTTTCGCTATATTTGTTGCTAAAGCCTTCACCCAACCTTAAAATGTTAATTACTTTTTGTGGAATATCTACGTTAAAAATGTTCAAAAACCATGGGTCCGGTTGGTCTTGAAAAAGAGCTGAGTGAATATCTAGAGTCAATTTTTGTATATCACCTTGGATATTGGGAATGTTTCAAATTTTTGTTCATATTTTTTATTAGTATTAAAGACTTTTTTATTTAATTTTATTCCTCTTTCAAGGCATTATCTTATGACGTAATCTAGTACTTATTTATTCAAGATATCAAGAGTCTTCCCAACATTTTCATTAAGATAATTGATGAAGTTGGCAATTCTTTAGAAATGTATTCATGGTTTAGGATTATTACCTTTTTCTTTTTGAAAAATGGAATAATCTGAATAGATTGGTTCTAAATCAACCCACAAAATATAAACATTTATTTGCTGAAACAGAAAAAGTCGAGTTAGATGAAAAAACGCAGTTGCCGAGAATTGAATCCTGGTTTCCAATGCAGCAATCAGCTCCTCTCTGCAATCTAGTAATCTGGATACTAATGTTTGAGGCACTAAACGTCCTGATGCCATCATGCAAGGCAAGCTTCGATTCGGTGCCTGCCGACCGTTGTTCAATGCAGCGCATCCAGGAATGGTTACTGGACTGCTGCAAACTCAGCCGCGTTCCCAGTAGAATACTACAAACTGTACTTCGATTAAAACGTCCCTCCAACAACTGAAACACG
Source organism: Melikaiella ostensackeni (assembly GCA_032362435.1). NCBI lineage: Eukaryota > Metazoa > Arthropoda > Insecta > Hymenoptera > Cynipidae > Melikaiella > Melikaiella ostensackeni. The sequence goes on along the minus strand of JAUMHM010000071.1, from coordinate 9,459,372 downwards.
ATACATAGCTTTTCATTATTGTTGCTAGAAAATTTAGTCATTCATGCTTTCTACTCTTTTTTGAGGAATATAATCTTTTGATGACTCTAGTTTTATTTTTTCAAAGGTTTACGTACGTAAACTGTAGATGATAGCGTGTAAATTTTGTACACTTACTTTAAAGTAATAAAAGTTAAGGTTTCATGCAGGAGAGATTCATTTTTCTAATGATTAGTGTGTAGTTTCACATTCTGTCCCGTGCCTCCTGCATCTAATCCTAAAATTTTGTAATCATTACACAATTCTGGCACTGAATGTCCAACTCTTCAATCTTATTTTTCTGCGTATGGCCGCTTACTTCTTATATGGAATTATACTTTACAGTTTGCTGTATTTCAGGTACAATCCTAGGAAGATAAAAATTTCATGGAAGTGATAATTTTCCAATTGCTTAAGTGGCATTTTCGAGGAAATGACGCCTATTCTCGAGAACTGAAATTATGTTAGGCGTATCTTTATTTCTACCATCGACGATTATCGATCTGCCACCATGAAATTTCCGAGGCCAGGAGGCTAATCAGGGACATCCGGTATCCGCAGAAACTCACGGGACCGAGATTAAATCTTTCACGATCCGTTATACGGTAGTTTCCACAGAAATCGCAGACCAGGAAAAACCAGGAAAAGGCAGTGAATTTATTTTTTGATCGACAGTTTTTCAAATTTTTACGAGAAAAATCTATCCAAGCACTTGAAATATCACGAATTTCATATCACATGATATAATGCTATCAATATTTACGGTAGCAAATCGCCAAGTACTAAAAAAAAAGTATAAAAAAATTATAAGTACCAATGCGAGGAAAAAAAATCTGCTATGATGGACCAAATGCGAAAAGAAAAAAATCACTACCGTGAATTATTGTCTGTAACATAAATGATTCTGAAGGCTAAAAGTGAAATATCTCAGTAAATTTATGAGATATCTTGACCAAACTTGGTGGGTACGAGGGTCGTTTGATAAATTTGGTAAAAAGTCCGAACCTGGTCTTCAAGTTGAGGAACAAAAAAAAGTCGCATGGGGCCAAGTCTGGAGAATTGGGTGAATGCGGAATCAATTCGAAGCCCGTTTCGTGTATTTTTGCCATTGCGATTGCGGAGGTGTGAGCCGGTGCGTTGTCGTGATGACAAAACTGTCAAAAAACTGTCTTCGCCTTCTTTGGCGCACTTTCACCAGGCAGTACCCACCGCTTTGACTGCTGCTTTGTCTCTTGTGTATAGTGGTGGATCTAGGCTTCGTTCACAGCCACGAATCGACGCAATCCTGCGGATTCCAATCAAATTTCGCCAAACACTGCACTGAAACGTCTATTTGGTTGCACCTTTGATCGGAAGTCAGCAAACGCGGCACCAATTTCGCACATACCTTCCTAACCTCCAGTTTTTCGTGCAAGATGTTATGGACTCATTCAGTTCAGTTCAGTTTTATCACTGCACGGAACTCTTCTTTCTCCATCTTTTTTTTACTATCACATCTCATTTTACGATTTTAAACATTAATAAGAACGAAATCAATTCGCAATTTTATCCGTTGAGAAAAAAAAGAGTTAAAACCGGAGGCTTCGAAGATCCACACTTTTTTTTTTGATACTTTCTTGGGCAGAGATACTTTTTTGCTACTTTTTTCAGTAAAGTGATATGAAAAGTTGATTGTACTAACAAATTTCAGTTCCAAAAATTAAAAATATAGGAAAAGTGTGCCTAAGAATACTACTCTACCTAAAAAAAAATAGAAAAATCAAAATAGAACAACCGATGGGTTTCTTGAGAAATCTCGAGCGCATGAAGTTAAGAAAAAACTGTTTTTGTTGAAGATATTATTTAATACCTAGTTCAGTTATTCTATATTGTCAGCATTCCTATGATTAACATCAATTCTTCAAATAACAGCTTTAAGCTCAAATTCTAAGTTATTCTTTTCTACTCACAAGGAAATGATCAGAGTTGGAATTTTTTTTAAATCATAAATTCCATACTGAAACTTCATTAGATGGCTAGTAATTATTAAATTTTCAACAGTTAATTTTTCGACAGTAATTTTAAACTGAAAAATATTTTGAAAAATTCATAATTTAAAAATCAACTATGGAAAATTCAATTTTAAATTTCCTTTGAATTTCCACAATTGAAAATTCAAGAAAAAAGCGACTTCTATATTAAAAACAAGTGTCAAAATGTGATATTTACATAATTTTACATAACAATTTAATAAATAAACATTTCAATCCATAAAAAGATAATTCGAAAAAAGTCGATTTTTTCGAAAAGGGTCACCGTCTTGTTCTTGAATTTTCAAGTTAACAATTCATTTTTTTGATTGAAGATTCGTCATTTTAGTTAAATTTCGTCATTTTGGCATGAAAATTCATCTCTTTCGGTTGAAAATCTTATTGCATGGTTGAGAATTTAATCATTTTGTTAAAAATTAAAAAAATTTTTTAAAAGTAATCCTTTGTGGTTGAAAATTCGTCTTTTTGGTTGGAAGTTCAACTGTTTTGTTAACAATTCGTCTTTTTGTGGCGAAAACTCAACTGCTTGGTTTGAAACTTCATGCATTTCATATAAATTTCTTCTTATCATCTATTTATTCAAAAGTTCAATTGTTTGGTAGAAAATTAATCTGATACGGTTGAGGATTCAACTATTTTCTTAAAAATTCGTCTTTTCTGGTTGAATTCAAATATTTTTTATTTAAAATCAAAATTTTTTTTCGTCGATAATTTTATAATTTGGTTGAAAGTTGGAGTACTTTGTTAAAAATTCATTTTTTTGTTGTTGAAAATTTGTCTTTTTTAGTTTTTGGTTGCAGTCTTTGGTTACAAATTTAATGTATTTTGTGAAAAATTCATTTTTTGTTTGTTTGAATGTTCATCATTTTAGTTGAAAATTCATCACTTCTGGCTAAAAATTTTATTATTTGGCTCAGAATTTAATTATTTTGTTGAAAATCTAACAATTTTGTTAAAAAGTCATCCTTTTCGGTTGAAAATTCGTCTTACTGGTAGAAAATTAATGTTTTTGGTTGAAAATTCATCTGTTTGGTTAAAAATTTAACTCTTTTGTTGAAAGCTGAACTCCTTTGTTAAGAATTCATCATTTTAGTTGAAAATTCATTCCTTTGGCTGAAAATTTATCTTTTTTAATTGAAAATTCATGTATTTTGTTGAAAATTGGTCCTTTCTAGTAAAAAAAAAATTTATATTAACATAATTTTACATGAGAATTTTCAAAATAAACATTTCAATTCATAAAAAATTTTTTTGAAAAAATTAGTTTTTTTTCTTCATTTAATTTTAAGTAACAAAAATAAACAAACCAATCATCAATTAAGTTATACCGATTTTTTACCAGATTCTTGGAGAAAATTGTTCACAATAATTATTCTATATGTTTAAATAATATCAATTGAAAATTGGAGAAATCCGTTGACCCCAAAATTAAAAAAAAATTCTTAAGAAAAAGTCGACTGCAGATTACAGTTTTATTCCAATGTTGACAGAAAAATTTATTACTGTATATGGATTTCATATTATTGTGGAAAGAAGGAATAAAATCCCACCAAAAACACTACGTGTGGAAAAATTCCGCCAAGTTCATGACTATTAATATTTTATTTATTCATGTTAAAGATAATTAAAGTTGTAAAATCAAAAAATAAAGTCAAATGCGAATAGTAGAAAATTTATAAATACCAGCATTTTTTAATTAAAAAAAAGTAGTTCAATGAATTAGTTTATTAAACAATTTTTTCATGTGATAACATAAATAAATTGATAGCTCAGAGGAATAACAAAAAATTGGCGGGCCTATTATTGTCTTTAGATAATAAACATAAGTGTATTATTATACTCACTAATTATTATAATAATTCATTATTATTATTAATTAATTTAATTTGATTTGAAACGACTTAAAATGAAAATAATTCGACTGTAAAAGATGTATGCATGAAAAAAACGTTCAAATTTCACAATTCTAATTTAAAAAAAGGTAAAAATTTTTTTATTTAATGTTTTCCCGAATTCTAAGAGGAACTTTCATGATTTTCACATTTTTATTGGGTTAACGGCGGGCGAGTTTTGTATTCTTACCATTGTTATTCAGTTTGAAACGAGGAAATTTTAGATTTTTGTTGAATTGCCAGAGGGACATTTTATATTTTAAAGATTTTTATCGAGTTGGAAAGGAGAAAATTTTGGTCTTCAATTTTTTTATGAATGGGAAGAAAAATAATTTTTTTATTTGTAAGATTTTTATTGATTTGATAGGGAGGATATCTTTGTCACTTCGTTTTTTCTGAATTGGAAGAGGCAATTTTTTTTCTTTAACATTTTTATTGAGTTTAGGGGCGGCACTTTTTATTTGCAATTTTTTTTCTGAATTGGAAGAGTAACATTTTCCTGTTTTGAAATTTTATCGAGTTGGAAGGGAGAGAATTTTGTTTTTTAAATTTTTTCTTAATTGGAAGAGAGACATTTGTTTATCTCAAAGGTTTTTCTAGAGTTGGAAGAGATGTTTGTGATTTCTTTTTTTCTGAATTGGAAGAGGGAATTTTTTTCGTCTTAACATATTTAATGACTTGAAGGGAAGAAATTTTGGTTCTCAATTCTTTCTGAATTGGAAGAGAGGCATTTTGTATTTTTAAGATTTTTGTATAATTGAAATGGAGGAAATTGTGGTTTTCAATGTTTTATGAATTGAAAGAAGGATCAATTTATTTTCAAGATTTTTGTCAAGTTGAAAAGTAGGAAATTTCATTATTAATTGGAAGAGTGACATTTGTTTATTTTTAAGATTTTCATAGAATTGGAAAAAACAAATTTTTTGTTATTTCTTTTCTTTCTGAATTGAAAGAGGGAATTTCTTACTTTTTAATATTTTTATTGTGTAACAAGGAAGAAAATTTTGGTTTTCAATTTTTTCTGAATTTGAAGAGGGATTTTGTTTTTATTTTAAGATTTTCATAGAGTTTTTTTCCATTTTTTTCTTTTCAAATTTGTATTGATTTGAAAAGGAAACTTTTGATTCTTAATCTTTTTTCAGGATTGGAAGGTAGTTTTGGTTGAATTGTCAGAGGGATACTACATTTTTGAGATTTTTATCGAGTTGGAAGGGAGGAAAATTTGAATTTAAAGTTTTTCTAAACTGGAAGAGGCACATTCTTTTCTTTTTATCATTTTTATTGAGTTGGAAAGAAGGATTTTTGTTTAATTGTTGTTCTGAATTGGAAGAGGCCATTTTTTTCTTTTCAACATTTTTATTAAGTGGATGGGGTGTTTAATTGGAATGTGTTGAAAGCTTCCATTTTATACGTGCAAATTATTAAGCGTTTGAATTGAACATTTCTTAAATAAAAATTTTTTGATATTCAATTATAAAAGTTTAAAATTCAAAAGAGTTCCACTTTGAGTACTTTAATTTGTAGTTCAGTATGAATGCGTCAAATGAAAAAAAATGTCACTTTTAAAAGTTCGAATTTTTAAATTTAAATGACCGTGTAAAATTTTTGTGAACCGAAAAAAAAAACCCGGGAAATGTCCGGGAATTTTTTTCCTCTGCCACCCTCTTATTTCAGTAAATTGAAAATTTTATCGTACAGGTAGAGAATTTAATTTCAAATTTTAAGGAATTAAAAGCGAGCTGAATCTGCCGAACATTATATTCCAAGTGTAAAGGCTTTTTCATTTAACTTTTATTTTTATTTTTTATTTTATTTATTTTATTATTTATTTTTTCATTTTATCTCATTTTTATTCATTTATTTCTGAGCACCCTACTTCATACTTTAATATTTTGTTTGTTTTTTTATCGCGGTTAAATTACAAATGAGACAATACGAATGCCATCATGCGAACCGATTCGTCCGACTAGTTACTCCGAATAACAATGTGGCGAGTCGACCAACTAATTCCGCATTGTACGAGACGCAATGCGATTGCGTTACGCTTACGCGTGACGACTCTGCCATCGAGTCGATTTCGAGAGACGAGTCGCCGAATTATGTTACGCGAAACTCGGACTCCCCGATTTCCTTCATACCGGATGACCCTGATTACCCTCTAATTCTGTCAGATCGTTTCGTCGACTAGTTGAGAACCACGACACTTCCGCTCATCTCTGAAATTCTAGAGGCATAAATAATAATTTACATTTGAACTTTAATGTGTTAAGATTTAATTTAAATATAATTTAGATGTTATCATTCAATTGCTAGTCAAAGTAGTTCTCAGACTCATAAAAAAGAGGTATCGCCTCTAAAATATGTTTTGGAGTGGATTGAAATTAAAATAACGCTCTGATTTGAGAAGAATTGGGATGTTAGCGCCTCGACGGTTCGACCGCGACTGCCGATAAGAGCCAATCGGCTTCTCTTCCCCCACTCTTGTGACACGGTGCCTCTCCGCGAGTACGTCTCAAGTCAGAGCCAATCGGCATCTTTTCCTCCACTCACTTCTTCGCAGTACTCATTTAGGATTTCCACTGGACTCGAAAACCCTAGAATACGAACATGAATTAATTTTTTGACCGAAAATGTGGTTGATTTTTAGTAACAAAACTTATTTGACCATTTTAATTAGTGTGGCTTGATATCAAACAAAATTATGCAAATTTAAAGAAGTCCGAGTTGAAATTACACAATCTCAAGCACTCTAAACTTAGAATTATTCAATTTTCAAACTTTAAATTTGAAAATTTTAATTGTTTGAGTCGTAAAGATACAAATTTAAGAATTTACATTTTGAATATGCCATGAGTATAAGTTATAAAGTCTTCAGGAACTAATTTTTAATTATAGCGTTTATAAATTAAACAATATTTGTATGTAAAAAACTCAAGGCGAATAAAAATTCGATACAGCTAAACAACTTTTTAATTTGAAAAGTTCAAAATTTGAATAATTTCCGGGCAAGCCTCGATCGTGTTCAACCTAAAAGTGTCCGCACATCAGAATTTTTCCTCTGTTAGGAATCTACGAAACTATGCTTTTTTCTCATATTTTATCTGGTGTCTTTTTCGAAATTTGTAACAACAAAAAAAATCGAACAAATTAGACTCAAACAACATTTTTTCAACAATATTCTAAAAATTATTTTTAAAAACATTTTTTTAGTTAGATAACAATGTGAAGAATATAATTCATACAATTTTCAAGTTTCCAGAGCCTTAGAATAATATTTTCCCTTTCAAGCTGATGAAATATATGAGTCCATATTTGTAAATTGACGTTTTGGGACAATCGTACAAGAAGAAAATGTTAATCTATCACTAATTATTCTTTTGTGGCTGAAAAGATTACCTACAACTTCATCAATTTTGAGAAATAAATTTTTGAATGGCTGAAGTCATTACAAAAATAATGTAATGTAAAGTCTTAGAGAATCTTTTTACCTATAAAATGAGCGATCCTTCATAAAATTGCGCAGTTTTTCAATTATTTTCACCTCAAAGGAGATTTGAAAAGATTTCAAGGGATTTCAAAACATTTGAAAGATTTCCAATGATTTGAAACATTTTCAAGAGAATTGCAGAGATGTTAAGGTATTTGAAAGGACTACAATTTTTTTTTAATAAAAAAATTACAACATTTTTACCGAATTTAACGAGATTTCCAAAACTTTTCAGGGATTTCATGAGATTCCAAGGGATTTCAAAAGATTTCAAGAAATTACAAAAGTTTCAGGATATTTCAAACGATTCCAAAGGATTACGAGAGGTTTCGCAGATTTTAAATAATTTAACAAAATTTCAAGAATTTGGAGGAATCACCTTGTACAATTTCAGATTTTGGGGGATTTTAAGGCATTTTGAGGAATTTTGGGGAATTGAGAATTATTTCCACGGATTACAAAGGATTTTAAGGGATTTTAGGAGATTTCGAAATATTTCAAAAGAAGTCACGGGATTGCAAAAGTTTTTAAAGAATTTTAAGGGATTTTAACGAATTTTAGAAGAGTTAAAGCGTTTTCGATGATTTCACGAGATTTCAAAGGATTCGAAGAGATTTGAGAAGATTCTAAAGTATATTCATGGATTTTAGAGAATTTCGTAAGATTTTAAAAGATTTAACGAAATTTCAAAAAAATTACGAATATTCTAAAGGATTTTAAGAGATTTCGAGGAATTTTAATGGCTTTCAAAAAAGATTAATGGATTTTAAAATAGTTTGAGGGTTTTCAAGAGATTCGGAAAGATTTCCACGGATTTTAAAGATTTAAATAAATTTTAAAGAGGTTTGAAAGATTTCAAAGTATCTCGTAACAAGTGAAGTTGAAAAAAATCAATCAAGAAATTTTCATTTCCAAATACTTAAAAGTTAATATCGTGTGATGGCTTAAAAATAAAAATTGTTAATTTTTTGTGGCTTCCATTTTGAATGCAAAGAACATTTCAAAATTTTCTCATTTGGAGATTTTCTCAGTTTTGAGGCTTCCAGTTTGAATTTATTTAAGAAGGCCGCTGATAGTAAACTTATTTATCTAACAATTTTAATATTTTTATTTTTAACTGTGCACTAAGGTGGTTCAAAAAACATCAACTTTTAAAAAATTACGGTGCACTTGGATATTTTTTTCTAAATCATGAAAAAATATTACTATATAAATTTTGGCAAATCGGAGTATATTTAGTGCTCCCCAAACGGCGTTAAAGCTTTAATAGAGAATGTCTCTCAAATTAATAAAGATAAGTGATTTTAAATATAAGTCTCTGAATTCGTCTTAGTTCCAACTATAATTTGAGATGATTTATAAATCATAATAATCTTAACATATTCATCTATTGAAATTTTCTCTGAATTCAACGATTTGAAAGTTATCATTTATTTAAAAGGTGCTGAATATTTATTATGTTTGATTGTACAGAAAATTGCAATGAATGAAAATTCTGCAGATTTAGAAGAGGAATACGACTGTATTGTTAGATCTGATAAAAAAAAAATTATTTTATGTATTTTTCTTATGTCGGCAATATGTGAAGATTACTGTGGTTGATGTTCTTTGAACAATCCTACTGTGCACGCTCTAAATTTGTAAACGATCACAAATTTTTTTCTGAGATTTGAGTGTCCTTTTTTTAAGTTCTTGTCACCTCGACGATCCGATTGCAACTGATGCTCGGAGCCCGCGCGGCCAATCAGCTTCCATCCCCCCACTGTTCCACTTACCTACGGTGAACAATGCCAGATATGAGTGCAATGGTGCTAACAGACAGCGATTTTTTAAACTGCGCATGCGTCGCACAGTGGTGGAGTGAGGGAGAAAATGGATGATTTTTTCGTGGCTCCCTCGCTACGCGACGCCTGCGCAGTTGAAAAAGTCGCGGTC
>JAUMHM010000071.1:9426440-9438874 GCA_032362435.1 Melikaiella ostensackeni | reverse complement strand
ACACACACACCATCCCTTCAATCTTTAATGTTTAAGGCTTTCGACACACAATCTATCTTTCACAAAATCAAAACTAAATGTGTGATGTGATCAATGAATTACAATTTCAGCATTTGTGAGACTGCGCATACAATTTCATCGTGATATAAATGCGGTCGGAGAATAGAAATAATCAAGATAAATTTAAAAAAGTGATATTCTTCGGAAAAGTGTTTTAGGCACAACTTTTTCTTGCACCATGCACATTTTACTGCTACAACATCATCGTAAAAATTACACGAAGGTTCCAAATATTTCTTGAAACAAAATTCTACAGGATTATCGAAATGTGAAATTTGAATACTTTCATAAAACTAGGTGAAGACAAGTAATTATGTGTGAGAGACTGTAACTTTCAATGTTAATCGTAATATGCCAGTTAATATCAGACCTTGAAAGAATAGTAGTGTCAGCGATTTTTCGTACGAAATTTTTCCGAAACCTAAAGCCAAACACTTCCAATGGCTGAATTCTTCCAGTTGTGCTTTTTGGAATGGTTTTTAGTAGATGGTTTACCTTCTGGTATTGCTGTTTGCACGATTCGCTCACACTGGTCACTTCATGAGTCTAATAATAATACAAAATTCTCTTCTACGTTAGGAAAAGATACATCCTGAAGCCACATTTTACAGCAATTCTGAAGAAAGCTCACCGGATTTCGAGGCTTATAAATAAATATTTTTTACCTTGAAAAGTTCTTCTTTTATTATTTGTCTAAATTGTCCAGATGGTTCTTTCAAAACCACAAAAAGAAGTGAAAGTAATCTTCCATCAGCAGATATAGTTGGCTGTATTGTATAGCCATGCGTGATGGAAGAAACCGATACAACAACATTTTCCATAGTCTTTGTTCCTTGAAAGCTTGAAGTTTTTCCATTAAGCAATTCCAAATTAAAACCACTTTGATCGGAATTAAAGATGTTACTTTCCCAATACCTCAAAATGTTTTGTTTTACATTGTTTTTGGAAGCATCACATTATTGTTCTATATGTTTAGTTTCATGTAGTGATGACAAAGAAATAAATTTTGTGATTTTTCGCGAAACAACGTTATGATGTTTCTTGAGTTGCCATACCCACCAACGTGACGCTTTTAACCATGGCATGTCCAATTCACGCTTCTTTTGTGAAGCCCATCTTCGAACATCTATATGGTGAACTGTCATCTTCGAATCAATAGTCTCCTTCAAATTGTCGAAAGTGTATTTCGTAACTTTGTATAGTTTATTTTCTCGACCACCACCACTGCTAATTTGTTCTTGTCATCTTCGTAATTGTTGTTCTGAGCGAAGCTACTTAAACCTTTGATAAACGGTTGTTAAAGATAAACGTTCATTTTTTTCAGAGTTCCAAAAGTCAACAGCTTCTTTTTCATAGCCGAAATTGACTCTCTGCTCTTGATATAAACAACCCGGTACTTCACCATTATCGTTTTTTTCTTCTTCTTCTTCAATCGTTTGTATGTCGATTTGACAAATCCCATCAGCAAATTGTAAGTGAATTAAATTTTCAATAATAAATGAGTATTGAACGATATAGTTAATAACGATATTATATTAAACGGATTGATTATCATTTTATGTAGTTATATTGTATACAATAGAGAAACAACCAAATTTATAACTGTAAAAATACTCTTTTCTTTCGGTTCATATACATGCCTGGATCCCCGCAAAACGTGATAAATTTAATGATCTAACAATCTGATACATGCGAAGTTATTATTGCAAATGCATAAATGACAATGCCCATATCACATCATGCATCCAATTCGTAAACAGGAAATATTTAAAAAATTATGGAAAATTAAAATATATACTTCGACAATTTCCAGACTTTTAAGAATTCATTAGTTGATAAAAATTTTCGGATCAAATTTGAAAACGTTTCGAGACCACTTTGGTCTCATCATCAGACCTATAATATACATGGATTGGATCAGTTGATACAGAATCCATGTATATTATAGGTCTGAGGATGAGACCAGGCTGGTCTCGAAACGTTATAAAATTTTATCCGGAAGTTTTTATCAACTAAAAACTTTGTAATGGTCTGGAAGTTGTCGACGTGTATATATTTTTTCCCATAATTTTTGGATTTTCCCAGAAGTAAAAAAAAAGACAATAACATCTTACATAGTTTATTTGGAGGGAATATTCTGTTTATTCGCATTTATTTTAGGTTTATTTAAAAAATTTTGTAGAAGTCTAGAGGGTAAAAGTCTAGAGGGTAAAAATTTGTATGATTCGAGCTAATACTGTAACACAGCATCAACTACAACAATTTTGTGTAAAAACAATACAGAAAATACATTTTCAGCTCTGAAAACAGCAAAAGACTCAAAAATATAGAAGGCGTGATTTCAACCCCTAAATGTGAACGAGTGACCCACTTTTAAAGTTTAAAACTTATTTCCCTAACGGTCTATATTCTAAAAATAGATATTGTGTCAAAAATTACAAAAAAAAGGTGTTTGAGTCCCGCGTTGGACAGACTTGATTGAAATGCGCTTTATTCAGGTGAAAACCTTATAAAAATGCAAGCAAGCGCGTGAACCATGTCGACTTTTTTCAGGCGATAATGCTTTATTGTTCGTGCGTGTTCATTGTTCAGAGAGGCCTTTTGGATTCCGAAAGTCGGAATTCAAATATAATTCTGATCAGAATGCCAACCATTTCGTTTCGTTTCACGACACTCATCATTTATGGCTTTTACGATTCAGAGAAATATTAATGAATCCAGGAAAAAATGCACTATATTAAGCATAAATAAAAGCATATTATTAAGAAAAATATTTTCAGACATTTAAAACGGATATATATTATACAAAAATACAACTTTTAATTGGAAAATACTATTCGGTTTTAAAATTAGGAAACTTTTGTACAATTTTTCTTTAAAGAATCTATACCACTACAAATGTAGCCTGCTTTGAAATATGAGCTAAGTTTAACTTCTTAAAAATGTAGAGTTGCTACGAGACCTGGAAGACCTGGAAAAGTCATCGAATTTCGCAGAAGTTCGGAAAACCCTGGAAGTCATGAAGTTTTCAAAAAATTTGCGATTTGATACGTATTCATTCTTTTTACTAATAACAATAATATGATTATAATTCCAGAATTTAAAAAAATATATAATAAAATCAGTCAGAATTGTTTAGAATTCAATAATTATCGAAAAGCCCTTAACATTTCCTTGTGGAAATAATTTCTATAAATTTGTATAAAAACTTTCATCAATTTCTATGAAAATTTATAAAAATTTCTACGAAAATATCTCCTGATTTTTAATGCATTTTGGACATGAAGGATTTCGGTGTAATTTTTCGTAGTATGTCCTAATTCTATTTGATTTACACAACACATCAAGAGTTTTTTAAACACCTAAAATATCTGTTTTTGAATTTGCATCGTCTATAATCTTGCAAATATTGATACCCTTAAAATTTTGACAGTTTTCACATACCTCTCACAGTTTTCGAAAATTTTCAAAATTCACGAAATCTAAATACTCTGGAAACATTGTTTACGAAAAACTTCAGCGTCCTGCAAGAGTAACATTTTTATATTAAATCGTATAAAATTATCGACTTGGGGTTCTAAATTTTCTTAATTTTGCATAGAAATATGTAATTACATATTCATTAAATTTTGTACAAAATTGTAATTTCTTACGAAAACCTGTACAAAATTTTGAAAAAGTAAATCTCTATTTTGAAGTCGTTAATTTTCCTACTTATTCGTAGTGAATAATATTTTTTTATGAGCATGTGTAGAAATTTGTAATTTGTCGAGAAAAAATATGAAAAACTATAACCCTTTTTTTGCAAATTGTAAATTTTTTTTTTTTTGTAGAAACTCATAATTTTCTATAAAAATCTATGAAAAATCATGAAAAAAAAGTTTTATAAATGAATTGTCGATTTTCGTATTTTTCCGTAGAAAAATGTATCTATTCATAATTGTATGTAGGATTTTGTATTTTGCTAAAATCAAAATATGAAAAACTACTTTTAGTGTTTCCAGGCGTACATTTTCGTAAAATTTGATACAGAGGTGTAATTATTGGCAGCTCGTAATTTCAAAAAAAAAAAGCTATAAAAATTAAATATTGCGTTTTGTTGTAGGTTTTGATAATTTCTCTTAAAAACTTTTCATTTTTCCTATAAAGTCGTGAAACTTAATAACTTTTCATCAAAATATTGATATTTTATACAAATTTTTATTTTTCATGGCGAATTATTACAAAATCTATAATCACAGTCTACAACCATCTGTGAAAAAGTTTTTCATAGAAAAAAAATTAACATTACGTTTTGTTGTTGCAGATTTTCACAATTTTTCTTAGAAACTTTTTATTTTGTATAAAAAATCATGAACCTTCATAATTAATCATTAAAAATCTTTTTTTAAAAGAAATTTGTAGTTTTCTATACCAAACTATTACAAAATCTATAATTTTCTACAACCATTTTAAAAAACGACGTTCCCATAGAACGTTTTAGTTCACTGTTTAAAAAATGAGTATTATTCTTATTGAAAATTCGTAATTTTCTATTAAAAAATAGAAAAAATTAATATTGCGCTTTCTTGTGATAGATTTTCATAATTTTTCATTTTTCGTGAAAAATCATAAAACTTTATAATTATTCATTAAAAATCTTGATTTTTCATAGAATTTTGTAATTTTCTGTGTCGAACTATTACAAAATCTATCGTAAAATTCGTTTCCACCAAGGTTTGTATTAATTAGTCATTGTAATTGTAATAATTGTAAGTTAGTTTGCGACGCGTAAAATGTGTTGGAATTGAATAGAATGGACTACTGAATTTTCAAAAAAAGTTGACGTGAAATTTTTTCAAAGGTAGTCCTGGAAAACCTGGAAAAGTTACGGAATTTTAAAATCGGACTTTTGTAGTAGCTCTGAAATTAGAAACAACATATATTTCGTATGATTCAGAATTAATTTGAATTATCTTAAATTTGATTCAATTCCGATGAATTCTCTTTAAAAAGTTCTATTTATCTTAAATGAATTTAGATTCCGTTAAAATACCTTTGAATTATTTTTGCTTCCGTTAAATTTGATCAACTATTACAATTAATTCTCCGATTACCTTAAAAAATCTATCTCATATAATTCAGATGTTATCTTGAGTTTTAGAAAATTAACTTAATTTAATTGAGACACTTAAATTTTCCTTAAAGGTAGGGTTCACTGAAATCACTTTGAACTTCAAATTCGAACAAAAGTATAAGATAATTTGCTCATCGTTCAATTTTCGTTAATTCTCATACCTTGATAGGAATTTTCGCAACTTCAGCAGTTTTTTGTGAAATTTTATAATTAACGACCCGCAAATTATTTGTAGTTCAATATCGATCGCCAGTCGTCAGCGAATTTCTTGAATGTCCCGGGTGACTAAAAGTATAATCCACCTTCCGTGCCGTCTTTTCCATCCCCAACCTTAGCCTGGATCTACGACTTTGGAGAGCTGGTGCTCAAAAAGGCAATTTGCATGGAAAGCGTAGCGATCGACTAGTAATTTTGAGAAAGTTTCGCTCGCCCCACTCATCCAGTCTCCCCTTTCCTCTTCTATGTCTCTGTTAGAGTAATCAACCGTGTTGAGACAGAACGAAAGGCACTCCTTAAAACTTTTCTATGGTTAGTGATGGATAAGTTTCCCCAATTTATTTAAAGGAAACTTTCTTCGGTAAATTTGGAAAGTGCAAACTTTGTAGATTAAACACCAGAGATAATTATTTTGATGTCATCTGTAATTAAAGTGAAATTTATTTGCGTTTATTTTATTCATATGTCAAAATTATTGCAATTTTGAAAATAAGGGTACCTTTTCGGTTCCGACAAAGAATATCTAAGGACTTATGATTTTTTTCTACTTCCAGGCGAAAGAAATACGCACTGTAAGCAATACTTCGAACTACGAGGGTCGTTTGATACGTAAGGTCAATTCCCCGCTAGATGGCGCGAAAATGAACTTTGTATTATATGGCCGAAAAATAGCACTCTTTAAACTAACTTCTATCAAGCTTCAGGCAAAACCCACGCTTACTTTTAGTTTACCTTTGGCGAAATTTAATCGGAATCCGCAGGACTTTTTGCATCAATTCGTAGCTGTGGACGAAACCTGGATTCATTACTATACACCCGAAACAAAGCAGCAGTCAAAACAGTGTTCTAATGAAACTAAGTCCTTTCAAAAGTTTTAAACAATCTTGAAAACCTCGATGGACAGCAAAAACACCACCAGAAGGTAGTTACGATCGAAAAGCAAGAGCTTCTGTCTTCATCAGACTAGTCGAAATGTTCGCATCATTATTTTTACCGTTCGCGAAGTATTGCCCGAAAACCTCTAGAATGTATCCGGTGGTACTTACAATTATCATAAGTTTTAGCAGCGGTTCTCCTTTATGAATGGAGAAACAGCGCCTTTGAAATCAGTAATTGGAACTTTTTTCTATGTGAACATATTCACCGTCCGCTACAAAAATGCACAAGTTTTCTCCATTTGCGAAAAGTTCCTCTGACATAGATTTTGTATGTTTATTAATCATATGCCCAGGATATATATGACCCACTCCCAAGAATTTTGGCACAAAGAATGTCATAAGTGCTTTTCCAGCTGATGCAATTGCTCTGTCTATTGTTCTTCTTGCCTTTGCGAACAAAGTAGACAAGACAGAAAAAAACAGTCCTTCGGCAATTTCATTAGCAGAAGAGCTAAACAAGTGCGGTAAGATCTTCACTATACACCTGAGACAAAGCAGCAGTCAAAACAGTGAGTACTGCTTGGTGCAAGTGCGCCAAAGAAGCCGAAGACTGTTTTGTCAGCTGGGAAGGTGATGGCCACAGTATTTTGAGATTCCCAAAAAATTATCCTCGAGAAATTTTACTTTTATGGAGGGATGAAAAAATTTGAATCTCGCTCTACTAGCTGTGTAGCCCTCGAAGGAGAGTATGTTGGGAAATAAAGGCAAAGTTTCAAAAAAAAAAATTTACTTGCTCTTTTACCAAACTTATGAAATAACCCCCGTATATTTAAGCCAGGCGCCAATGTCAAACACTTCACCATAACGAATCTAGAGATAAAAACCTAGCGTGTACCAAAATAGCCCCAGTTGACGGTAGATATAAACACCATGAGGTAAATATAGAGTCGAATCAAAAAATGTTTTTTATCACGTACTTAATCACTGTGAAAAAGCACCCTAATGCTTCTTCAGACTCTCTAGATTCTTGTTTCTCGTACTTTTTAGGTTCATTACATTTTTCTCTAGAACCAACAAATTCAGAAAAATCAGTGGCAGCTCCTAAACTATTAACTTTTCGATTTGACTGAAATACTAGATCATAGCAGTAAATGAAAGAAGTTGAATTTTCTGGATAATTGAAGAAGAAAAAAATGAAAGCTGGCGTCGGAAATTTTCACGAAGCAATCTCGAACCATTGTCAGGATTAAGGGGGACACTTCCGTTTCAGCGGTTGGCAGCGCCGTTGTTGTCACAGGCTGAGAACTAATATACGAGTGTCAGAATGGGCTACGTGCTATAGAGAGAAACTCGCGGGCGGAGTTATTCCATTGTCCGGAAAACAAAGACAGGCTCTAACAAAGTGACACCTCGACCGTCTCTTTGCAATAAATGTCGCGCTTTTCGAGCACCGACGGAAGCGTCTCGACGAGTCTACTTGCTTCAATAAACCATTGTCGATAACGTCTATGTCTCAAATTTATGTTATAATACATGTAATAGACATAAGATGTCTCGACTGTTAAGGTTGAATAGATTTTAAATCAAACAATTAAAAATTAAAAATTAATATTACATGCATTTCTGCGGGTTAAGGCCTTACGGCGAAAGATGAAGGACATTTTTTCAAAACTCATTAGGCTGGATACCCAAAACTTAGAGCAGATGTTGCCACTCCTTTTGGCTCCTCAGGGCGCACCTTTTCTAGCGTAATCTATTATTCATGGCGAACAGCTATTTGCTGAAACTTCGGGCATGCGCAGTGGAAGTTATTTCTCCACGCATGCGCCAAATTTAGCCAATAGCTGATCATCCTAGTCGCCATGAGTAATACAAACTTATAGAAAACATGGGCCCTAAGGAACCAAAAGAAGTGGCCGCATTTGCTCTGAGTTTTGGGTGTCCAGAGTAATTTCGTGTGAAACGCGAAAAATATGTTCCAAAAATTTCACTGCGAACCGCACTTGAACTGACATCTCCTTTATTCATAAGAGGTGGTTTAACAAATTTAGCTCGCAGCACGAGAGTGAAACTTTTGGAACTTATATTTCGCGTTCCATCTTCCGCAGTAAGGCCTCGAACCTCAGAAATGCATATAATAATATCACACGGCAGCAAATTAGAATAATTATTAAAAGTTAATATGTGGGTCAATGTTTTTGGTTCATGCAGTATATTGTATAATATTGTAACATCATTTTCAAAAGTACGGTGTTGAAAATTTCGTTAAATGTTTTTCGTTCGTGTAGTATATTTAGTACAATATTGAACTATCCTTTTCCAAAACATGGTATAAATATTTGGTTTAAGGTCTTTGGTTATGGTAGTACATCGCTTTTGGTTGAATATTTTTGGTTGGTGTAGTATCTTTGGTTTAATATTATACCGGATTGTACTATGTTTTCAAAAAATCATGAGTTCAAGGTTTTTGGTTATGGTGGTATATTACAAAAAGACAGCCCCCTAGTGTTCTGAAGAGTTTAAGTTCTCGGAGAAAGTCTCATGAGCATGAGAATATACTCGACCTTTATATGCTTTGGGAATTTAATGAGCATTTTTGAGCATTTTGAATTAGGATTAAAAAAATCATATCTTCAACCTTTATTAACTTTCAAAGAAAAAAATGTGCTCCTGTTAACATTGAACGTAAATTTCGCGCGAAAATGTAATGCTTTAACTTAGAAAGGGCGCTAAATTCAAATCATAAAATAAGCCCAAGTAATAGAAAAGATATTTTATGTATAAAACCGTATATAATTTGAAACAAATATATATTTACTTCACTATAGTGTGCTTATAAGAAGTATATTTATTAATTATGACATATATTTGTTTGAATAAAAAATTCTTCAAATTCTCTTAAATGCTGAGCATGTTCTCGAGAACTTTTGCTCAACATAAATTCTTTGGCATTTAAGAACTCCACAGCCCCCTGGCTCTCGGAGTTGAAAATGCCATTTTTCATAATTCTAAAATCCATATACCATAATGTCATATTTGATTCTCGTATTTTTTCTTTTGTAACTCAAAACAATATTTCACAAATTCTTCGAAATTTTGATTCATTATTGATGATAATATTACAATGTTAACATAATATTTAAATTTTAATCATGTCAATGAACTTCAATATAAATATTTGAAGATAGAGATAGCAGAACTTCGATTTGAACTTCCCGCCAAAAATTGAAGCGAATTTCCGTTTACAACTCAAGCATCTTACCGTTTTTGAAAGCAAGCTTCGCTCTGAAAGATAATAGAAGCTTTCTTGGTTAACGTCTTGTAGGAGAAAATTTGATAAAATTGTTTTTATTCGAAAAAATTGGAATTTTCACGTTTTTTCTCATGCATTTTAATGAATTCAGGGTCACTGAACAATCAGCGCAACCGTGGCCACGCTCAACTCTCATGACACTTTTATAATATAGGCTAAATAGAAAGAGCCAGGGGACTAATCGGTATAGATTTTGCAAAAAATTTACAATTTTGGAACAATTTCACGTTATGTTTCCATGTTTCACCGGAAATCGGTTATTTCAAACAAAAAACATTAAAAGAAGATTAACAACAAAAAGATTTACAATCTTAATCGATTTTTTTCATGTTATATAAGTGTTTTTTGTCTGGAATTGCTATTGTTAATAAGAAATCATCAGATTTCAAAAAGAATTTATAATATTTGAACAATGATAGGGTATGTTAGCGTTTTTCACCGGAAATTGGTTATTTTAAATAAAAATAATTTAAATTCAAATTCTAAACTTACCATTTTGAACAACTTCAGGTTATGTTAGTGTTTTTTGTCAGAAATTGGTGTTTTTGAACAAAAATATGACGGTTTGATTGTCTACATATCGTAAAAAATATATATTGATTTTGAATTTAAGATATCGATTTTCATCAATGATCAAAAATATTGTTCTTGCTTTTTTTCTATTATTTTAGATAATAGGTACTATGAAATACACAAATTTTGTATTGATATTAATTTTACATTTTAATTTAAAAATTGCATAAGACAAAAAAAATAATTGCGTGCGTAGCGCAGGTGTTTCTTTTATTAGTATAATATTTGTGTGTAATAATAAATTTGAAATTTGTTGAGCAAGAAAAGATTTAAAATAAAATTTGAGGTTTAAGAAATGGAAAATATCGCATTTCTATAAACAATTTTCACCCTTATCGATTCTGAGGCATCACGTTAAATCGACAGAAGTTAGAACCACGTGGCATAGGCGTTGAGCTCAGCTGTGTTATCTTGAGAAAATAAAACCGCGCGACGAGCAATATTTTTTTATGACGTATACTTTCTTGCAATAAAGGCGGATACTCGTTCACCGTCAGTTCTTTGAAATTGTAGTTGATAGAAAGGTATCGATGACTTTGTTTGTAACACAGTTTCCTCTATCAAGTCAACTTCATTCTTTTCTCGAGTTTGGAAAGAAACACTTTTATTTATAAGAATGGTCGAAATTTTGACGGCTTGGAATTTCAAAGCTCAAAATATCTCAATTGGTGGCGTTTAAAGCTTGTACTGCAGCCGGATTTTCAATAGAAACGTTCGCGTTCGCCTGACAATTTGATCAGAGGAGTGGAAAACTGCAAAAAACCAAAATTACCGTGCGCTGCCGGTTACCGATAGACGAGTTTGGATGTAGACATTCGATAGCATCGAGTTCCCACATCCACCCTCGGTACTTTTAATAAGAAATCGTTGGATATCAAAGAAGATTAAAAAGGAAGGGTGTTAATAAGGTCGTTTTTTGGACCCGAAGCGATCTGCTTGATAATGTCATGGGGATTCACGCACTTGGCTAGAGTCCTTTGTATTTAAACCTGTTCTTAATTAACCTGGGCCACCAAATTTAACCAAAAATTGCCCAAATATATGAAGTTGAATATACGTCAGAACCCTTAATCTAGGTCCTGGGCCTGACCTTGAAACAGAACCTACTTTTATTGAGAAACAAGAAGCAATGTGGATTTGTGGTTTTTCAGCAGAATGGCTATTTTGAATTAGCTTCACGGTTGCTGAAATACTTTAGAAGTAGGTACTTTACTTGTTTGAGGCACGATATGAAGTCAGTATTGTAGATTATACCTTCCCAGCTCTACATAGAAAGACTTAATGAGGAAGGTATCGGTCTCCTTCTGCATCGGACCAATCGGAAAGAGCGTTGGCCGCGTCTTTGACGTAAGAGTCATAAGTTTGACATGGCCTTGAAAATAAATCGTTATGACGATAGTATATTAAGTACCAAAGGGCTACAAAAATGTGAGCATGACATTCGACTGTTCGTGCACCTGTCTTACCTTACACTGATAGTACCAAGATTTTATAGGATTCTTTTCGTCTTGATACTCTATCCACATATTGTAAATCTTAGAAGAGGTATGTCGCGACTGTATCTGAACGAGTATTACATTTTGATATTGCCTGTGAACAGATAACTCGTACATATAACCTTCGTTTATGTGTTCCTCTGTACATGATCGTGCTTGCTTCAATTGGTAAGTGACGATTGTAAGCCGCGTCATCTCATCCAGAGTTAGTCTGAGGAAATCAGAGAAAGCGTTAGCATCCATGGATTACCAGATCACCCGCTTCTTTGACCAACCTTCCTTTGCAGTCCGTTCTTGTAAAAAATTTTTGGGTTTTCACCAAGCGGAGCATTTAGTCTGCAATGACCTGATCATCAGAGTCTTCACTGATCCGTGATGGCCTAAACACATTACAAAGGGCACAAACAATTCGTGCATAGTCCCCAAATATTCGGAATCTGTTTGGAACTACGTGGTCAAGCACTCTCCATTTCTTCGGAAGACCGTTACGGCCTTTATAACTTTCATGAGGAAAGGGGGCATCATTGTAATAAAACCTAGGCCTTCCAAAAGTTTTAAATGATCTTGCAAACCTCGATCGACACCAAAAACACTACTAGAAGGTAGTCATGATCGAAAAGCAAGAGTTTCTGTGTTCATCAGGCTAGTCGAAATGTTCGCATCATTATTTTTACCGTTCGCGAAGTATGACCCGAAAACCTCTAGAATGTACGAGGTGTGATCAAAAAATAAGGTGACTTTTCAAATTTCGCGGGCTACGTCTGTTCGATCTTCAATTTTTT